>JAOXYD010120914.1:0-11208 GCA_028565735.1 Pinacopodium congolense | reverse complement strand
CCGTTTTCGTATCGTTTTCCGGCCGATACGGTATGTACTGGCCCGTACCGGCCGGTACGGTACGAAAAATAATACTTTGGATAGTACACGTAAATTATATTTATTTTTATATAATTTTTATTTTAAAATAATTTTTATTCAAAATGATTTTTAATTAAAAATAATGTTTAAACCTTAATTTTTTTCTCCCTTCATTTCAAATCGCAAATCTTCACCTCCCTCTTTCAGAATCCCGCAACCTCCCTCTCCCTTCTTCCATTCTTAACCTCACCAAGTTGTAAGTGCTTAACGTCTCTCACAACTTACTGTCGATAAGTTAGTAAATACAATATCTTTGACGCTTGGAATCATGTGAGAGAATAGGGAGTTTCTTGAGGCAACGGCTCCGGAGCTGAAGGTAATCGGCAGATACGGGAGAAGTGTGAAGGCAAGCTTGACATTGGAGGGAGAGAATCTTGTCTCGTGTATGGACGCCAAGAGAGAGATTCGTTATAGCAATTTCAAATGTCATTGTTAACAGGCAGAGACGAGGGAACTGTGATGGTAAGCTTGGCGTTGGAGGGCGAGAGTCTTATCGAGCGTATGAACGCCAAGAGACAGGTCCGTTATAGTGATTTTTGCCTATCATTTTGGCGTTCTTACTTCCTTCTTTTGGAGCTTCAAATGGTGTTCTTTCTCAAGCCTAAGCGTTTCCAAACTTGAAGATAATATGCTAATATCCCTTTTAATCTCCTCAATCTCTATATCGATCTTCTATTCTTCCTGAATTACATGCCTAGACAGTGACACCCTTTTAAAAACAGGCATCAATTGATTAGCTATGGAAGTATTAGGATGGAGAGGTTCTATGAGTATTGAGAAGGATCCTAAAGAATTAAGGAAGACATGGGATTTCTCAAAAACAAGGCTGATGTTCTCTTTGTTCGAATTTGAGTTGAGAGACAAACCATGAAGAGGATTTAACCCCAACGGAGTCCTCTAGACCACCATTGTCAAATGCGCATTATTCTATAACTATAGCTTCAATGTGTCGATTGCATCTGGGTGTTGAAAGTATACTCATTGGTGTTTGCAGATCAACAATGGCGGCCAGTTTTCTTCTTTTTTATCTTCTAAAGTTCCAATTCATAGATCCCTTTCTTGATGGCCCTATTAACTTTCTTTGGAATTGAATCTTGAAGGATTAGAGAGATAGAGGAAACCAAAGAGAAAGGGTTTATATTGAAAAAGGGCGATGAGGATTGGGGATTTGAAACGAAGGGATAAAAAAATTAGAGTTCAAAAGTTATTTTTAATTAAGAAATATTTTTAAATAAAATTTATATAAAAATAAGATATAATTTACATGTACTACCACATATTGTTGACGTGTTATTTCTCATTACTGACATGAGTGTCAGATTATCACTATTAACAGACAAATTAACGGCAAATTAAAATTACAACAAATTAAAATTTTAAGTATTTAATTGATAATTTTTAAAGTTTTGACTACTATTAAAAAAAAGATGGAGATCTTTTTTGTAATTTGCCCTAAAAAATTTGAACTTATTCAATCTGATTCAACCCTTAAATTTAAAGAAGTTTGTTCTATCTGATTCAAACCCTTCAAAGTAGAATCCTAAAACACTATAATATGCATACGTGAAATTTGTTGGTAACAAGTGGGTCGGATGGCAGGACTTGGCATATATTAGAGAAGCAGTAGTCAGATATGGGAGGAGAGACTGGCTCCACACCCGCCACTCAATCACTCACATTCCCACACCCAGAGGGCAAGACACGCCAATTGGGCAAACATGAAAGAAGCCCAACACGTACGTTAAGGGAAATTCTATCGACTAGGGGAGGGTTTAGTGCGGGACCAGATCATCAATTCCAAGCCAACTTTGCCCATCAAAGTCTGACCGCATATTATAAATATAATACAGCCCAAGCGGTGACCAGACAAAGATCTCACTCTCCAATTTGGGTTTAGGCTTTTTTTTTTAAAATCTTTGGTCCCTAATCATTGCCCAGCCTAGCAGCATTCATCATTGTGAAAAGCGAGGTGTAATAATCCTATTCGTATATGCGTAGCATTGATCTTGAGTTGCCTTCAAACTGCTCTGGATATGATCTGGATGTGTTTGTCAAAGAAAGCTGAACTTCAGTTGTATCGTGCTTTTAATAAACCAAGATAATTGCTTATGTTTGTCCAATAACTATCAATTGTTAATGTCATAGAGTATGATGTCCACTGAAAGAGTGTGAGTGAAATCTTTTGAGCCAACTGCACATTATTAGAGGAACCAACACGTGGTATGATACTTCTAATCCTAATAAGCAGCAGTGATTGATCCTTTTTATAAGTTTTCGTTAAAGGAAAATTATGTAAAGTAATTGTAATAAACACTTGTTTCCGCACTTTCATAGGCATTAAATCTTTTTTCAATATGGATTCTCTAATTATAAGTATTTCCATATTGTATTCCTTTCTTATTTAGGATTTTTATCTTGTATAAATGGTAATGTATACTTACGGAAATTAGTAAGAGAGAAAACCATTCATTATACTCTCTATCCCTACATAATTTTCTTCACATTTTCTATTTTATATCAGAACTAATGAGTGATAACAAAATTATTCTCATGTCTGCCATTCCATCTTTTTCCATTGTCTCATCTTCTACCTCTTCTCATTTTTCTTTTGCAATCAAATTAAACATAAAAAATTATCTTGGAGAACTTAGTTTATTTCCCTTCTTAACTCTCAAAATTTCTTGGGATTTGTCGATAAAAAGTTTTTCCCTCTTTAAAAACTATTCACCATCAATCTCACCCTCTTTTTCATATTCTAAACCTAGATTATCAGGTTTGGATTTAAAAAGACCAACTTTTTTTGTTGTGGACCTTGTTTTCTCTTACACAAGAAATTTTTCCTTATATTATTTACTATTAATCATCTTATTTTGTTTGGACAACTCCAGAAAAGATATTTGGAGTTGTTTCTAAAAATTGGCATTACAATTGAATATTTAACTACATTAATTAAAGAATAACTACATATCATTATCTCAATATTTATAAAGGAGAAATGACTTACAGATGAGTTGTGAGCCATTAAGCATTCTTTAACAACTTTAGAGTTCAATAACATTATCTATTGGAACATTAGAAGTAAGTATCATAGTGTCATCACAGCACTTGATCGTCAGCCTAACTGGTTTCATTTAATGATTTATATGGGAATTTAACTGTTTATGAGATCTTGCTTCAAAGCTACCAAGAAACTTCCTTTGCTAACCTCACCTACAAAAACTCAAATCCTCCTTTACAACCAATCTCTAATCTTTAACAAGAAAGTTCTCAATCTGAATGGCATCAATTAAAATCATGAAGACCTTGTAAAATATATAGGATAAATAATCTTATATCCAATTAGTGTCGTAAGCATTTTAATCACAATTATAATTTTCACTTTACCAAAACAAACAAAACAAAACAAATCTAAATTAAGTCCTCTACATATCTAAATCATCAAACTAACATTACCTATTCGCATTCTTATCCTTAATCTAACCAAACCAATAATTTTCATAGCACATCTCCACCTAACCTATGCTACACCAACCATCCCATCCATGACCCCATAATATTCTCTCCTTTCATCCATCAGTAACAAACATTTGATCCACCTCACACATCACATCTAACATCTCTATATTAAAATTTGCTCAGCAATATGATGGAAATGATTAAGAATCCTTCTTGAAACAATCCTCTAGAATTTCTTGGCTTAAAGAACATGATAAAAATTCCAATTTTTTTAACATCATTCTTTTGAATAGGAATTGGAATAGCATCCACTCTATTCTGGATAACAATGGTCATCAAATTATATCCCTTAAAAAACGTAGGAGAAATTCTGAATCTTTTATCAAGATTCTTTAGGTAGAGGTAGGATCAATAATGTTAACCTTTAAATTCTTAGAGACTTTATTAAGAATGGCATTTATAAAAGATACATCACCTCGTTTAGAGCACCCTTCTCTGACCTGGAAGTCCAAAAATCCTTCAGTAGTTTCAATTCTAATAAAGCCTATAGCCTTATTGAGTTTAATGTTTTTTCTCTAATAAAACCTAGCAAATTGTGGGCAGAGACATTATGGAGACTATTTAAGACCTTTTTCAACATGGAAAAATTTTGAGAGAGATAAACTCAACCTTCATTTCTTTAGTTCGTAAATGCCTTAATCCTTCTAAAGTCATAGAGTTTAGGCCTATCTCCTGTATAACCGAATTTACAAGGTTATTTTAAAGCTTCTTAAAAATAGGCTTAAAAAAGTTCTCCCTTGAATTATTAATAACAATCAAGCAACTTTTGTTAAAGGTAGAAGGATACGTGATAACATCCTCCTAGCCTAAGAAATTTTCAAGAATTACCATTTAAACACCAGTCAAGAAAGATGTTGTTTTAAAATTGATTTGAAGAAGCTTTTGATTCCATCTAATGAGACTTCTTATTTAAAGTCTTAGAAATTTTTGGCTTTCTTAGTGTCTTTGTAAGATGGCTCAAAGAGTGTGTAACCACTACCTCATTCTCAATCGCTGTTTAATAGAACCCCTATAAAAATTTTCAATGAAAATTCTAAGGTAAAGCAAGGTGACCATCTCTCACCTGACCTATTTATAAATTGCATGGAAGTTTTGTCTTAGATCCTTCATTCTATCACTTATAATAACCAAAACTTTAAATATATTGAAAATATTGTAGGCTTAAGCTAACTTACCTCATCTTTATAGATGATTTCCTACTTTTTTTTCAATTCCTTAAATACATTAATTGAGGGTCTTAAAATTTTCTAAAACATCTCTAGTCTTAATATCAATCTCTCCAAATGTCAATAATATGTTTTTGAATCCAATAGAGAAATTATAAGGAAATTTGTAAGTTCTCTAGTATCCTACTAGGAAAACTACTTATAAAGTGCTTAAGTATACACCTCTTCTCTAGTAGACTCTAGAGAAAATAAAGAATAAAGTTAAAGCCTAGACTAATAGAGCTCTCTCTTATGCTAGCAAATTATAACTTATTGTCTCCATTCTTTCAAGTTTTCAAGTTTGCTATTGTACATCGTTTCTTCTTCATACTTCTATCATAAAATAAATAGAGAAAAAACCTAGGAATTTTCTTTGGTCAAGTATTAATAAGGATGAATTTTGTTGAGTTTTGGCATGTCATTTCACTTGAATGCATCCATATTTTTTGTTTGAAAGTGTTTAAATTATGTCACATTAGGTTGAATGATAGATTTTAGGTGTTGACACGAGTTTTGAATCAAAACACCAAACTTTTGGAAGAACTTAGAGCAAAAATGTAGCAAAGGTTATGATTCTAGGACATATATAGTGGTCTAACAGACCACCATATAGGTTTGAAGATTGGGACATATACAACAGGTCATTAACCCATCGAATGTGTTACTAATCTACTGTATTTCTCTCTGTAAAAGAAAAGAGAGGGTAGAATAGTATTTTCCCTATCCTCGACCTTACCCCAATTGGAAAGGGTATAAAAGTTCCTAATAAAGGTAGAAATAAGGGAGAGCAACCATAGACATTTCCATAAGCTTTCAACTTGCTTTCTTTACGTTTATTTATGTTTTAGGGTTTTAATTTGGGTTCTTGCCATTGTTTTGATTTTTATCTCTCTAGTTTAGTTATTTTAGGTATTATTGCACTTTATTTACTGTGTTTGAATTAGTTTATTGCAATATTTTCGTATGACTATTTTTAAGATGTTTAAATCGGACGTTTGTTAAGTTATAAGCTTGAAATTCATGGATAATGTATGGATGTTAGATTTATATTAATAAATGGTTTTCTTTTCCATGTCTAGCCTTTATTCTAGTTGTTTAAGCTTAATTTGTTATTGTTTCAAGTTTGTTTTTACTGAATATTAGTTGTGTGGCGATTTGTTTTATAGGTTTTCATTTATTTTGGATGTTTTTGGTTAGTTTACGCTTAATAGTTGAGATTTATGCTTGTTCTTAGGTTCTAAATCATTTAATTTAATTTTTTTTTAATTTTATGTGCTGGAATTTCTATTTTTAATGCATTTAGTTTGGGTGCTGTAAATTGGGTTGTATTTGGTTATTTGATAGTATGAAAAGTTTGAGTTTTCATTAGATTAAGTGTTAAATATTAGTTTTCATTACTTGTCTTAAATTTTCCAAGTTTGATTTCATTTGATTAAGTATGGGTTATGTTTATTTAATCTTTATTTTGATTAATTTGAGAATGTGTGGCTAAATTCCTAAGAGCTGGAAGGTGTTAAAGGGATGAAGGGTGATTATTTATGAGAATGAAGTTGGGTTTGGATTGAATTGGTGCTTTTAATCTTAGGTTAGTTTGGAGCTTTGGTTTGATTTCAAGAATTAGGAGTTATTTCTATGCTTGATCACTCTTTTGGTAATTTCTTAATTTGAAGGCTATGATCAAGCTTTGATACGTAATAATTAATAGCGACTTCCAAAGGAGCAATAAACTAGTTGAATTTACAAGTAAACTTAGCTAATTAGTTTAGGGTTCTAATCCTTTGGGTTTGTTTAGTTAAGTTGTTGGTTGTGGTTTTTGTGTTTTTATTTTTTTTATTTCTATGTTATTTTTTTTACAGTTTCTGTGTTGTATTAGTGTGTTATTTTTATGAGTTTCTGTGATAATTTTTCTATTTATGTCTTTAGAAAAACAGGAAATGAAAACTAAAAATAGAAACATAACTAAATATGGCCATAGGTTATACTTTCTGAGTTTACGAGTTAGTGGTCTAAGTTTGTCATTGCTTATTGCTTAATGCTTTTTGGCTATTAAATATAAAGAGCTTATTCCAAATCACAGTGATGTTAAATGTATTTTTAGGGCTTGTTAGATTTAATTACTTTAGAAAAACTGAGGATTTGAGAGTTTGTTTGCATTTATAAGCTAAAGTATTAACTATGTCACAATTTATTTAGATTTGAGGATCGATAATTATCCTAGAATCCAGATGATACATTCAACCTATTTCTTCGATATTAATATTAGTTTGTCATCTTTTGAATTTTGTTTACCCCTTTAGTTGCATTTGTTACATTTTAGTTTATTTAGTTCTCATTGTCTCAGGGACTTTTGTTTTTATTTTTTTATACAACATTTGAAATAGCATTTATATCCAATCTCCTTATAGTTCGACCTTAGCTCACCCTACTACACAGTTAGGCACCTAGGAATTTATTATTTGGTAGTTTGTACCGAGATATCAAATTTTTAGTGTCATTACTAGGGAGCTAACATGTGTTTTTTGTTATATAGTCTTTATTTTTATTTTTACTGATATTTATCTCCCTTTCATTTTTTTACAAGTCCTACAGTTCTTCAAAACACATTCGATTGCGAAATTTTAATGAGGACATTAGGAGTTCATTACTTTCTCTATTTTACCCTTTTTCTCTTTCTCCTATTGCAGGTCATAACAGATTTTGCTAAAGTGAGCAAGCTAGCCATACTCATCTTCCTAAAATTGATAGTTCTGTGTCCTTTTTAGAAGAAGTTAAAGAGAGTTCAGAAGAGTCTACAAAGAAAGAAGTAGCAAAAGAGATAATGGAACCTCACCGGTGTTCATTAAGGAGCTTTCAACTCCTACTTTTAATCCTAATTTTCTTTGGATTAATTATTTGAATGATGATCTAGAGGTTTATATTAAATTAGGACTAATTCGTGCATGACCTACTTTGAAGTTTTTGAGATAATAGTTCATTAGGATTAGGTTACATCACTAACTCGAACAAGTACCTAAAGGAGTTCCACATAGCATGTTCAGGCATAAAGCTAGCAAGAGTCACCATAGAACAACTTAAGCTAAAGACATTTTCCTTTACCTTAGCAAATGTAGCCAAGGAGTGTCTTTATGACTTATCTGCAAGAATCGTTAATAAATGGAAGCAAATGCAATAGGCCATCTTAGAGAAATACTTCATTGCCTTGAGAACCACCAACATTAGGAAGGAAATCTAGGGTATTTGACAAGACACATAAGAGTTATTACACGAGTATTTACGGGGCTTCAAGATGTTTTACAATTGTTATCCAAACCACCAGATAAATGAACAGTTGTTAATTCAATATTTTTATGAGAGTTTGTTACCTATGGATAGGAATATAATTGATGGAATGAGTGATAGATCTTTTGTCAACAGGATACTAGAGGATACGAAGAACTTGATAGTAATAGAAATGAATTCCTAGTACTGGGGCAACTACATCAGTGCCTCCTTCTCGACAAAGCAAGTGAAGGAGGTGTCCATTCCTAAGTTGAAGAAGTAAGTAGCCAACTTAACCTCTTTGATGTAGCAAGTAGTGATGGATAAGGGACCCACTAAGGTATGTGACATTTATGCACCGGCTAATCATTCTACTAATACTTACCCTACTTTATAGGATGAATAGTAGGTTAATATAGTCGGAGGGTTCAAAGGAAAATAACGGAGATATTATTCTTTTGCTCTTACTTATAATCTACCGTGGAACCACAAACTGAAACTCGGAGCAAACCAAGATTAAAGACCAGGAGTTGTCGTTATCCCTATTTGTTTCCCTCTTACTTGTTAATTTAATTTATATTTGACCCAAGATTTCCTAATGTTTTAGCTACCCTCTCTCCAGGCGCAATTAAATGTCACCAGTTAAATAATTTAGGATTAACTTCGGAATCTCTCGACATGCAAAGCCTTTACTAAATATTCAACTACATATGGAGCTATCCTATAGGCAGTATATCGATCTATTGAAATCTCTTCCTAATAAATCAATAACTTGTTATTTATAGTTCTATTAAATGCCAACTCTCATTGTAAATTTAACACAGATTATCAAGCTTACTCTCTCAATTTTTTGAAAGGTTTAAGCTCAATACATATCACAAACATTTATAACATTAAATCAACAACCAAAGGTTCATAAATAGTTTAAATAACAAATCCTAAAAATATTTTAGCCACTCATAATAGAAATAAGTTCAATCATATCCATATTCTCCAATATCCAAAATGTAATAAGAAGAAAAATAAAAAAATAAAGGTAAAACAAATCTTGAAAAATAATGGAGTTTGAAAGAACTTTAGAAGCTTGAAGCTTGAATCTCCAAATTGATGCTTGTGTTCTAGCTTGGAGAGGAAGAATATGTGTTTGTTTTTGGTGTGCAGCTCTCTCCTCCCTTGGTTGCTTGGTTGAATATGTTAAATCATTCTTCAGAAAAATCAATGTTGAAGTTGGCTATCGAATGTTATTTTATAATATGGCTGCTACTTTTTAGTTAAACACCTAAGATTTGGTTTGAGTGTGTTTAGCTTTCTCTCCTGCAATGTGTGTTGGCCTTTGCTTGGTCAAAAGTTAGAGAAGACTTGGTCATGGTCAAAGCTTGGTAAAGGTGGGGGAAGACTTGGTCAAAGTAGTAACTCGGGTAAGCTCACTAATGGAGAATTAATGGAATGCCTTTTCCTTTGTAATTTACAACCCATGTGATGCGTGTTTTTCCATGCTTTGATGGCTTAATTCCCTATAACTTAAGACACTTATTCCATGCTTCATGCATTGCCGAATTTTTCTTGCTTTTTTTCTTTTTTTTTTCTAACTTTAATTTATCGTACACCATAAATAAATATACCAATAAGATTTAATTCTAACCCAAAATTAATAATTACATTCTTAAATATAAAACATAAATAAAAACACCAAAATGGTCAAGACTTACTCTAAACTAATGCCAAACATAAAAGAAACAACAATAAAGATTATGCTAAATAAAAACATACAAAATGAGTCATAAGCACAGCAAGTTTAACCTGAAATGCATAGGAATATATGTCAAATACTTAAAACAACACACACTAAGGCATAACTATCAACTTCCTCAAGCAAAATTAAACACAACCATTCAATCCCATCACTTCATTGTCACAAAGATCAAAGCATGCAATCCCTCAAACTTTAGCCAACTTAAGTGTCAAGCTACTGTACATATCATTACTACTTTTCATTAGTGCATATATACAAACTCAACTTATGAAACCATCACTAAAAAATAAGTATAAACATAAAATGAATCTTCCTCACGGTTTCACTCATTTCTCTAAAGTGTATATGGGTTAGTGCTTCACTCAAACTTCCTATAGGAAACCACACTAGCATAGGCTTTCTAATATACAAATTATCTTATATAATGATTACATGCTAAAAATATATCAAAAGGACTTTGTTTTGGGTTCTAATACAACTACGATTAAGGTGGGTTAAAAAGCTTTAGGGGTTCATCACAAGCATTTATAAAGTATTAAATGCACAAAAGGGTAACTACTCAATACTTATTGATGCTACTAAAATGTTTTTCCTTTTAATTTTTTTTCTTATTCCATATTTTCTTTTCCTTTTGTTCTTTTTGTTATTTTTTATTTCTTTTATATTTTTTTGAATAATAATAATGAAACAATAAACAAAATAGTAGCTAAATGAAATGTGCTCAAAAAGTAGCAGTATCGCTAAACTCATCTAAAAAAAAGATGTAGCAAAAAATATCAATTAATGCATCACTTAATACTCTACTAAACTTATGAATGAGTAAGCTATGGGGTTTTAGGTTTTTTAAATGGGGTGTTTTCAAGAAACAAAGGTTTAAAGGCTCAACGAGGCTAGTAAGGGATAATAAAAGGGTAAGTCATTTAAGCCAAGGGTTAACATAAAAAGGGCTATAGTCATTTCTATCTAGCATAAATCCAGTAGATTTAAACCGATTCAAAGCAAGTTATGAAGGTAATTACCTAAAGAAGCATCACATATACAAAGAAATGAAATGACTATAGAATGGAGTCATAAAGGCTAAATTCCTCATAAAAACTCAAATAAATATCCATTATGCATCTATACACCTCATTGCTCAAGTGTCAAGTTCTAAGTAAGTTTATGCAACCAACTACTTTCATCATTCAACATGGTTCACTCTCTACTCAAGTAACCTAATCCAAATTCAAGCATGCATTCAATCTCATTCTAACTAGTATGACAAAGTCTCATAGAAACACAAATCAAAATGATTCAAGTGAGGTTCCATTACTTACACAAAACAACACCCTAATATGCCTAAAACATGCATCTTAAATAATAAAATGCAAAAAATGCAAACATAAATGCAACAAG
>JAOXYD010120903.1:0-11208 GCA_028565735.1 Pinacopodium congolense | reverse complement strand
TTAAATTATATATATTTATGTATGTATAGGTAACTAGAGGATATAAAGTAACATTTTGAGAAATTAGTGCCAAAGCTTAATAACCCTGGTAGTTTCACCATTCCTTTTACAATTGTTATCTTACAAATTAATAGGGCTTTGATGGATCTTAGAGCGAGTATTAATCTTATGCCTTTGTCCATTTTCAAGAAGTTAGGATTAAAATAACCTAAACCTACTACTATCTCTTTGTAATTGGTAGATAGAGCAGTCATCTACCTAAAAGGAATTATTGAGGATGTTTTGGTGAAAGTTGATCAATTCATTTGCCTAGTTGATTCTTAGTTTTGGATATAAAAGAGGATAGTACAGTGCCTATTATATTGGGAAGACCATTCATGACTACTGCAATGGCAATGATACATGTGAATGGAAGGAAGCTCATTCTCATACTTCAAGATGAAGAGATTAAATTTAATGTTTTTCGAGTAATGAAGCATCCTTCGACCTTAGATTCATGCAACTTCACTGATGTTCACGCTACTCTAAGTGATCCATTCAAGTATCTTTGTTTAGACTCATTGCAAAAGGCTTTAGTCCATTAAAGTTCTAAAGAAACTGAGGAATGTGAAGTTAAAGAAGTTGTTGAAAAGTTAGAAGTGGTAAAGGAGACAATGAGCTGGCATTAATCTCGAAGGTTTGAGCCTTTAGATAGGCCAATACAATCCCTTCCAAGGCCATTAATTGAAGAACCACCGACTCTAGAACTAAAGGTTGTTCCCTAGAATTAGAAGTAAGTATTTTTTACACCTCCATCTTAATTTCCTGTTATCATTTCATCATAATTAAGTGATACGATGAAAGAGAGTTGTTGAGAGTTCTTAGAGGAAATCCAAAAGCTAAAGGATGGACCTTAGTGGATATTAAAGGGTTAAGTCCTTTTAATTTTAAGCATCAAATATTCATTGGAAATGGAAGTAAAAATCTGGTCCAACCTTTGTGCAAGCTTAACCCAAATATGAAAGAAGGGGTTCAAAATGACGTAGTCAAGCTCTTGATTCTGATACTATTTATCCAATTTCTGAATCTTTATGGTCAGTCCAATTTAAGTAGTACCAAAGAAAGGAGGGACTATAGTGATGAAGAATGATGAAGATGAATTAATTGCCACAAGAAAAATCACTTGTTGGTGTATGTGTATTGATTATCACAAATTGAATGAAACCACAAGAAAGGATCACTTTGTTTTATCCTTCATTAATTCATTAAAAGGATAGCTGGGCATAGTTTTCATTGTGCCTTAGATAGATGTGGACATTTATAAATTCCTATTGTCCTTGAGGAGGAGGAAAAGACAACAGTTACATGTCCTTGTGGCACTTTTACATTTCCACGCATGCCTTTCGGCTTGTGTAATGCTTCTGCTACTTTTTAGCATTGCATGATAGCAATTTTTGCATATATGATAAAAACTTGCATTGAAGTTTTCATGGATGATTTTTCTATATTTGGTACATCCTTCAATGCATGTTTGGAGAGTCTAGAAAAGTATTATGGAGATGTGAAGAAACAAAATTTCTCTTAAATTGGGAAACATGCCATTTTATGCTGCAAAAGTGCATGGTTTTAGGTCATAAGATTTGAAGTAAGGGCATTGAAATAGATCCAGCTAAAGTAAAAGTAATTGCTCAACTTCCACCACCTCATTTAGTTAGAGCAATTCAGAGTTTTCTCGGACATGCTGGATTCTATAGGCGATTTATCAAGGATTTTTCTATGATAACAAAGCCTTTTACTAAACTTTTGACAAAGGACATAATATTTAACTTTACCAATAAGTGTATGGGTTCTTTTCAAATTTTAAAGGAAAAGCTCACTAGTGTACCTATTTTGGTATCATCTGATTATTATCTTCCTTTTGAGTTGATGTGCGATGCGAGTGACTTTGTAGTTGGTGCAATATTTGACGAAAGGCATGGAAATATTTTCCTTCCAATTTATTATCCAAGTTACCCATTAAATGATGTTCTAAACAATTACACCACTACTGAGAAGGAGATAACAGTTGTGGTGTTTACAATTGACAAATTTCAGTCCTATTCCATTCTTTCAAAGGTAATAGTCTATATGAACCATTACGCATTGAAGTACCTGATGAATAAGCCGGTTGCTAAGCCATGACTTATTAGATGGGTTCTCCTTTTACAAGAGTTTGACCTTGAAATCAGAGACAAGAGAGGTAAAGAAAATTTTTTTATGGATCACTTATCTCATTTAGATGAGATTGTAATGGATAAAGAAGAAAACTGACATCAAATAGGTTTTTCCTAAAGAACATTTCATAGCGATGCTTACCTTACCTTGGTATGTGGATATAGTGAATTACTTGGATGGAAGTGTTATGCCTCCTGACTTCTCGTATTAACAAAAGAAGTTCTTTTTGGAAATCAAGAAATATCTTTTGTACGACCATTTTCTTTACAAGATATGTATAAATGGAATAATTTGAAGATCTATTTTTGCTAAAGAAGTTCTTCAATTCTCATTCACTCAAAGGAGATAAGAGGATACTTTAGCGTTACTAGAATTGCACATAACGTGATGAAGTGTGGTTTCCATTGGCCTACACTATTCAATGATGCATTTCATTTTTGTAAGTGTTATAACAATTGCCAAAGGGTTGAAAATATTTCAAGAAGACATAAGATGCCACTGAACAACATTTTGGTTTATGTAATTTTTTATGTTTATCATATTGATTTAATGGGATGATTCCCATCATCATACTCAAACCAATACATCATAGCAGTTATTGATTATATGAGTAAATAGATTGAAGTAGTTTCTCTTTCAAAGAATGATGCAAAAGGTGTAGTTTGCTTTCTTAAGAAGAAATTTTTACTCGATCTGGGACATTTAGAGCGATTATAAGTGATGGAGAAACACACTTTTATAACAAGGAATTTGAGACCCTCTTGTCTAAGTATGGTGTTACCGATAAAATAGCTATACCTTATCATTCTCAAACTAGCAGTCAAGTTAAGATATTTAATCAAGAGATTAAGTGAATTTGGAAAAGATCGTTAGCTCTTCAAGAAAGGATAGGTCACTTAAGTTGGATGATGCACTACGGGCATATCGGACTACATATAAAATTCCCATTGGAAAATCACCATGCGAGTTGATATATGATAAGGCTTGTCATTTGCCAGTTGAATTGGAACATCGTGTCTATTAAGCCATTTATTTTTTGAATTTTGAATGAAAGAAGGCTGAAGAAGAAAGACAGTTACAATGGAATAAGTTAGATGAGTGTTTTCTTGAAGCTTATGATAATCCTAAATTGTATAAGGAATGAGTTAAGAGGTGACACGATAAGCATATCATTCGGAGAGAATTCAGTGTTAGTGATAAAATCTTCGTGTATAATTCAAGATTGAAGTTGTTTTAGGGCAAGTTAAGGTCAAGATGCATAGGCCCTTATGATATGACCAAGGTTTATCCATATAGAGCAATTGAAGTCACTAATGGTCACTTATTTTTCAAGGTCAATCGGTAAAGAGTGAAGTTGTACGTGCCTAGTTCAATTAAGGAGTCTTCTAAGACATTTTCACTATTTAATTCTCATTGACCAACAAATTTTCCTAGTTGGATAGGTAATTATTAGTGATTTTATTTTATTTTATGTGTTAGGACTTTTAAATAATGTGATGAAGCCTTTTTAAGTGTGTTTAAATTAAATTAATGTGTTTTCTTTAGAATATCCTTAGTTTGGTGTGATTTTCTTTGATTTTACAGTGTTTTTTTTATCACAATCTAAAGCAATTTGATGAATAATCCAATCCATATTGATAGGAATTGAATTTTAGAGGTTTTAGTTGTGAATTTTGAGGAATATTAAGTCATTTTAACATTAGATAGAACATCAACAACAGTCTCAGAGACCACCGTTGAATGACTTATTTATGGAGCATCAACAGTGGGCTGTTCATCTTACAATAATGCTATTTTTTGATGAACAAAGTGCCATTGAAGAGCAAGATAGAGATAAACATGACACAATTTCACAGTTCATCGTCTTCCTCTTTTCCTCTTCTCCGAGAACCTATTCGGCCCTTTAATCTTCAAATCCTCATATGTTTATCATTTCTCAGTCAAATCTTGTGTTTTTGGTGTCTGTTTGTCACATTTTGAGTCCTCAACACAATTTTAGCATAAACTAATTCAGAAAAGAAATAGTCTCCTCTAAAAATCCTTTGAACTTTTTGGTTTATTATTTTTCATCAAGGTACATTTTTTTTAATTTTGTCTTGTTATAGACTTCAATTTTGTTGCGTTTTACTATCATTCTGTTCAAAATTTCATTATCTTTCAATTGATATCAATGTCATTCAATATTATTGTCATTGGAAAATTCAAAATATTCTGGTCAAAAGGGAATATTTCAGCAACCTTCACCAGAAATTTTTTTTTATTTTTCCTAAAATTTTCAAACTCTTTTGTGTATGTTTATTAAACAATTTCTAGTCAAATGGCTCCTTAAAGGAAGAGATTGGTGTATGATCCTATCCGAATCACCAGTTAGGTGAATTTGGATTGGTATGAGGCACACTGTGGCAATGATTTCATCATTGAACTTTTGATCCATCTGGACTTAGGGGCATATTTCAACATATCTGAAACCTTTTGGGCTTTAGGATGAGAGTTCATCCTCACTTTAGTGGGGCCCTTTTACCCAACTTTGGTTTTCTAGATCTTCTTGAATATCGAGGAGAAGAATAAGGTCGACATAATCAAGATTTGCTAGATAGTTAGAGGTATTCCAATTCATATCAATTATGCCTCTATTTTTGCTTTCTTAGGAGTACTCGAGGAGGAAGATGTTTTTGAAAAATGGTAGGATTGACTCCATGGGGACACAGTTTCTAGGAATCCAACCTTTTTTATTACTGCTTTTAGGGATATCTTAAGATTGACTAGGAATGGTCAAGGTTATATCACTGCTACTTTTAGGGCTTCGAAGCAGATTATAGTTGTTTTTATTAGTCATAATACTGTGCCCCAAGCCAGTAGAATGAATATGATGTGGTTTGTAGAAATATATCTTTTGTATAAGTTGATGTAAGATTTACGTGCTATCTCAAGATTATCTTTAGCTGGCTTCATTATTTTGTCTATACGGGATGTAGTGAAGATGAAAAGGCTCAGAAAGAATTTCTTCTTTTCTTTTTTATTGATGAGGATATTTAGGGACGTAAGACTTTCATTCAATTTTGTAAAGTCTGATGGTCATACTCGTCAAAATATGATCAATGTTAGCTTGCTTAAACAATGGCAGTTTACTTGTCAAGGAGGTTAGTGGTGCCAAGTTTAGCAGGGTGAGGTACCTAAGGGTGCACTTGGTGATACTGTGCAATCTGAGGCACTTGAAGAATCAGGTGAGGCTTCATCTGAGGCCACTTCGAGTGTTTCATTCGCCTCATAAACATTCACCTACTATTACTTCAGTCCTACCACCACCAGCTTCTTCTGATAATTTATAGGTTATATTCTCCTGTACTTGATTAACATGGAGACTGGTCTGACATCTGAGCTTTCAAAGTTTTGCTCAACCTTATTTTTCAAGATATATCATCATCTCGATGGCCTTAAGTATCAGGTTGATAATTTGGCTGCCCATGTTTAGAGCCTTAAAGATTATCAGTGTGCATAGGGCAACGATAATCCTTCTTGTTAGTTAATTTATTTTGTTTTAGGCAGTATGGTTTGTTTGTTTTATTTCAGTTTCATTTTCATAGTATATGTTTCCTTTTCATAATGTAGGTTGCTTTCAGATCTGTTAGCTACATTTTTTCCTTCGACTCCTTGATTGTATTTAGATTACATATTTATATGAGTGTAGCGTTGTTTTGTTATTATCTTTGTTTGTCACTTTTGATTGTTTCAGTTCTTGAAATTTCACTAATAGATCTTCCAATCTATATCAATTGAGCGTATTTCTTTCCCTATTCTCCTACATTATATTTTTCAATTTATTTATTTCAAAATAAGGACAATTTTTGTTTAAGTGTGGCAGAGGGATCACATCATATTGGTTTCTTCACTTGGGTTTTGTTTGTTTAATGGTAATTTGATTAATTATAAATCTTATCATTATCTATAAATTATGGAATATTTTTTCAATTTTTATCCTTATTATTTTTTATGTTTTCTTTTTTCTTCAATTATTTTAACAATTTGAAATGCTCTATGATTAAATTTTACTATTAATAACTAAATGCCTTTCACTCATTTCATAATTTAGAAGGTCGATGCCTGATAATTAGAATGATATTGTACATATAAAATGTAATTTCTTGAGTAATTTTGTAACTTCTTTTAAGGCACTTTTATCATTAGAAGAAAAATGAAAAAGAATAAAAATTAACATATAAATAAAATAATAATAATAATAACACAAATCAACATTAAGTCTTTAATTAGTTAAATACTTTATGTCTTATTTATGTATTGAAAAAGTATAAAAAGAAAGAAAAAAAGTAAATAATATATACATATATATAAGGCTTGAAGTTATGAGTAGGACTAATAGTCAGTTGAGTTACTATGACATAGTTGAGTGACCGAGAGTTGTTCACAATAAAATGTTTACCTTCGCGTAAAAAGACTGAAGTGACTTCTCAAATAATCTACTTAAGAATTTTAAAACTATGTGATTAATTAATTCATGTTTTAAATTACTTCAAGGATGTCAATTTGTTGAAAAGACGATGCATTAAACTCAGTATATTTGCTTTTTACATGTGGAATTGACTTGTGGGATTTAGGTTAATGATTGAAAAAGAAAAAAATGATTTAAATGGATTTCCAATTTAATGTGATTAATTAATTTTATAACACTTTGGTGCATCATTATTTTTTAAGGATGAAGAAATCATTTTTAATAATTGTGTTATTAATTTTCAATTAATTTTCCTATTTTTATATCCTATTATGAAATTGATGATGAATTAATTTTTTTGAGGACAAGCAAATGCTTAAGTATGAGAGAATTGTTAGGGGTCAAATTGATTGCATTTTCATTGATAATCTTTTTGAATTATAATCCTTAATTCAGTGCTTAATTGATCAATTTATATATTATTGTGCTTAATTTGCATGATGGATCTTAAAGATGGAGATTGGAGAAAAATTTATAACAAAAAGCCTTATTCCAGAGCATCAATAGCACTCTCATAGGGTCACGTTGATAGGTAAGCAGGGGGCCATTGATGAGTTTAGCATTTGTTCATCAACGGTGTTCTGCACCCCGCTCTTGATAGAGTCATTGAACAATATTAGCCTCAATTCTCCAAAATTGCAGCTTGGGCATGCTCTCCATAAATGTTCTTGTCTTTTAGCACATGTGGAGGCTGTTAAATTTGTAAAAGCAAAAAAACAAAACAAATTTACGCAATCAATTAAAGAGAATTCAAATGTGGAAAAGAGAGAGACGCTCTCCCTCCTCTCTTCTTTGTTCTTAGTAGTATATAGAATTCAAACACTTTGTATTCATATTGTATGTTGTTTCATGAGTTTTTAGACATTAGAGTTTTTTATTACAACGTATATCTAAGTGTAGGAATCATTTAAGGGGGTTTCTTAACTAAAATTATTGTTTGTTTTACTCCATTTTTCTAATTAATCAAAGTTCTTATGCTTATGCTCATACATATGAATGTTCTTCGATTTTTCTATAAGATCCTGATGAAATAGAGCATTGGTTGAGTCCATAATAAAGTTAGAAGTTCAAGACACATCTAGAAATCTTTCTTGAATGTTTTTGTAGCCTCTAAACTTTATGTTATAGCTCATATTTTCATATCTATCAACATATGTTGTTTAAAAGGTATATCTTGTATGTTTTGATCAAAATGTATGGGTAAATCATTGTTATTGTTAAGGATTGGTGTTTTTTATGATTTAAAAGAACTGAAAGACATGTTATAGGGTCTAAATTTTGTTCATTAGCGTTTAAGACAAAGAAAGCTTGAGAAATCATTTTAATTTGTTAGCAAAATCAATAATTAATACAAATTAATCTTTGAATGAACAAACCTAGACGTGAGAGTTATAGATCTAAGATTAAAATTTTAGAACTCACCTTCTTGAAATTAAAGACTATTTACTTGATTTACAGCATAACCAAACTTTGAACAAGATTTAATGAAGAAAAAGTAAAGTCTTAATAATAGGTTTGTTTTAATTTTGTGAAAGAACTCTAACTGGCCCTTAAATATTTTTAAAGCCTAATCAAATCATCAATCACCTAATCCTTTACTAATTTACACATTTAGCAATTTTTAAAATTTTTTCAAGACATTGAAAAATAATTTTCAATGTGTTTAAGCCAAGTTAGACTAGTTTAGCAATTTTAAGGTTTTAATCAAATTGTTTTGATTTTTTGAAATAATTGTAATCTGATCATCCTAGTAATTAAGAATTTTTCTATGTGGGATCGACGTCTAGAATCTTAATTATACTCCTCTTTATTACTTTTTTGATAGGTGCACTTGCCTAAATCTCGTTGTTTTTCAAAGTAAAATCGTTTCAAAATCATTAAAAGTTTTTTAAGTCACCTAACAAACATAACACATGACAAATGGCTCCTACACCGATGCGTTAAGGTGGGTGACAAGGTCTTGATCTATAACTCCTTTCTTCATATTTTCCTAGGGAAGCTTAAGTTGGGATGGTACAGTCCATTTGAGGTGATACAATTTTTTCCATTTGAGGTTCTTAAAGTGCAATGAGGAAATGAAAACTCCTTCAAGGTAAATGGACATCAAGCTAAGCGATATATGCCCAGGTTAATTGATGTTTCGGAGCGACAAGTCTTCCTTTGTGGAATTTAACTTCTCATCCATGACCCATAATGCATGCTTTTCAGTAGGATTATAGTTTCTTTTTTTTTTCTTTAACAATGTTCCATTCAAGTTTTATTATAGTTTAATGCCTTTCTTTTAGCTATTTTGAGTTCTTTTATAGTTTATGTAAGAATGGTTGCGAAGATTTCATGGACTATCTTCTTCAGGGAAGTTGATTTTTTTTCTCTTTTCTAGCCATATATGCTTTCTTTTGATTGTTTGAACATTATTGACAATGTTTCACTTAAGTATGGGGGTAAATTGAGACAATTATAATTAAGAAAGATATACACTTGAATTTTTTCAAGTCTTCTTTGTAATTGACTTAGACATTCTATTGAAAATCATGCTAAGATTTATTAGTTAATTGGTATATCTTTCGATGACTCATTAAATAATCGGTATATCTTAATACTGTAGTATCGAATACTTCTGGTTTGTTCATGGCCTTTCTTAATTATGGTTGTGAATATATGGGGGAATAGATTCTTTTTGCATAATTCTAAGTTGAAGGAATCTTAAAGTGGATTTCCATGTGAACTTGGAACAAAATTTAAGATATGCACAACGAATTCAATTATGGATGTGAATTGGGAAGTCTATGCAATTAGTTGGAAATATTGATTAACAAGGACATTTGGTTTGCATCATGAATTTGAAAAATGGATATAAATTAAATAAGCAACAATTCACTCTGCCGGCTTTGTACCATAAAAGCGTCGAAGTTAATGAGTTGCATTAATAACCAATTGGTGTGAGGTGGCTTGGTAGAGTAACTGAGGGTTTTTATGGCAATATGTTTATTTTCGCTTAAAAGGACCAAGTGGCCTCCCAAGCAAGCCTAAAATGCCTCAATTAATAAGGTGCTAAAAATCTTTTTTTTTTTACATAATTGATTATTCTTGAGGAGTTGAAGTTTGAAAATGAGATGAAGTAAATTGAGTAGAAATGTGATTCAATGTGAATGCTTGATTGCATAGAACTTTTGGAAAATCATATATGATTGAATGGGTGTAATAAGGATTTGAAGTAAATGATCAATCTATAACAGGTTTTCATAATGATCTTAGTGAGTTTCTTGATATTTAGTATTATTCTTAATTAATTAACTCTACTATGAATAATGACCATATGTTCTAATCCATGATCAAGCATGAACTGGATGATATTGATTATATTTGTATGCATAATTTATATTGAGTAGCTTCATCAAACTTTAATCATCTTTAGAAAAACTTCTTTTTAGTACTTAAATGAGTTTCTTGAGGACTAGCAACAATTTAAGTGTGTGGGTGTTGTTAATAGGTTATTTACATTGATTTTTGATTGCATAATATGCTATATTTTTGTTCAATTAATGTATAAACTATACTAATTAGGAGTTAATTGTGTTAATCTCAGGTACATCATAAATTAGGAGCAAGTTGGAAGAGTTTTGAAGTGATTTCAAGTAAAATAAAGAAAACAAGTCGAGTTTCTAGAAACAATATGGCAATCTAATACATGTCGTATAAGGATGCCTTCCCATCGTATTGCTCCAATTCAACCCCATGTGTCTTCAAATATCAGATAGATGTGAGGGTCTCCCAAGGAACTATATTGGTACAGCACCCCATTGTATTGAACACTGTACATAGGGTTTCATTAAATTTAGGGGCAACTTCAATTGAAACAAAGCAAAAAGCACTCCCAAACCCTAGCATAAAAAAGGGATATAAAAACCAACATTTTGTCACCCAAAGGGAGGAGGAGAAGTCTAAATTCACCAGAAGATAGTAGCTTTTTAGGTTTTTCCTCTTTTTGCATTCTAAATTGAATTTTTAGGTTTAATCTTTGGTATTTTGAGTTTGTAAGTGATGATTCAATGCAGAAACATTAAGGAAGTGTCCATCTTCTTGTGTAAGATTTGTACTTTTCATTTTAAACTTGTATTTACTTTGTTTTGTGATTCATTCAATGGAAACATATCGTATGATCATGGTTTCTATTCTTTTGATGAATTTGTAAGAGTAGGAAGTTTTTGGCTGAGGTTAGGAATCATTTTGCATTAGTTTAGAATTATTAGGATTGATTTTGCTTCATTGGATGTTTTTTTCTAGTTTAACTCTATCAACTAGGTTAACGCCTTATTGATTGCAGTTGGCCACAAAAAAAATTAGCTCAAATTAATCTATCTTCCATGCACAATTTTATTCGTCAAGCGTATCGGTCGAATCAAGTAATAAAGTGGAGTATATTTAAGACTCCGATTATCGATCCCACGAGGAAGTTTATAGGATGTAAGTACTAGGTCAATCGGATTACAATTATCTAGAGAACACTC
>JAOXYD010120892.1:0-11208 GCA_028565735.1 Pinacopodium congolense | reverse complement strand
CAACAAGTAGTTGGAGAGAGGACGTAGTCTATCTTTGGGGTAGGCGAACCTCTATAAATCTTAGTGTTCCTTCTCTTACCTATCTATTCTATATTTGTGCATTTGTGTTTTATTTATTATTATTTGAATTTGATTAATATTGGCATAAGAATTTACATTTCATATAGGTTAAATTTGTGGTTAAAGATTTCATATTGTTTAAATTGGTGTAAGGTGTTTAAAGTGTTTTGTTTTCGCAAGAATTTTTAAACACCCAATTCACCCACCCTCTTGGGTGCCATAGGGCTAACAATTGGTATCAGAGCTTAGGTCTATCATTTGCATAAATTCTAATGAGGTTGTGAGCAAATGTTCAAAATGACATCTTGTTTTGGTCAAGAGGGTTTGGATATTTTTAAGCCCCCAATTTTTAATGACATTGATTTCTGTGATTAGAAAATTAGATTGAAATTCTTTCTTTTGGGTCAAGATTTTTATTTATGGGATTTTATTTCAAATAACCCTAAGGGATTTTCAAATGAAAAAGTTGTTTCTTTAAATGAAAAAGACATGCATATTCTTCATGATGCATTAGTAAGGTTTGTTTTTAATAAAGTTTCTATGTGCAAATTTTCTTTTCAGATTTGGTGTAGGTTTGAGCAAATTTATGTAAAAGGTAAGGAAGAAGAAGAAGAAGTCAAGGAAGTGGAGGAAATTAAAGAACAAGAAGAAATTCAAAATGAATGCCTAGTAGTTTTTATGGAAGAAGCTCTATCATCATCAATTGTTCAAAAGGAAAGAAATGAGGTACTCTGCAACTCAAATGATGATGAAAATAATGTTGAATATGATGAAATATCATTTGATGAATTAGTTGAGGTTGCAAAGGCTTTTAAAATAAAAAAGAAAAAGCTTTATTCCAAGTTTAAGGATTGCAAGAAATTGTTCAATGATTTTAGGATAGAAATTGAAAAACTAAAGAATGATTTGCATGCTTTAGAATCTAAGAGGCTATTAAGCTATTCCAATCATCTTCTTCATATTTCATATACGTTTTTAAGTTACCAATCATTATATTTTGTTTCTTTAAGATCTCAAAAGAGTTATAATTCATTGTTTATCATTTTAATGCAATTTTTGATTAAGTTTTTAACTTTACAAAGTGTTATACACAAAGCTATTAAGTATTAGTGCTTCTTCATCTTCAATCCTCTTCTTCAAGTTTCATATACATTTTTAAATTTATAAACCCCTATATTTTATGTATTTAATATTTCAAAAGGTTTATATTCATTTATTTGCATATGAATACAATTTTGTGTGAGTTCTTGAGCATATAACATTACTATCATTATAGTTTTCAAGCTTTCATACTTTATCTCTTTCGATCTTCAACATTAACATTTAATATGATTTTTACATCTCTAATCTATCATATTTTGTATCTTTAAGCTTTTAAGAGGTTCATTAATCATATATTTCATTTTTGAAAGCATAAGTGCCCTTAGTTTATAGTACTTTAATTGAAACACCTATATTAGTGTGTTTTGGTTACTATTAAAGGGGTTTCCATAATTATTTGGTTATTTGATCTTGTATAGCCTCCTCTTTACAGTAAAAATATTTGTTAAAAGTTGCTCTTACCTTTTAAAAAAGGATTTTGATTTATAAGGGTGCCTCTTCATCCATTAAAGTATATTGTAATTATTATATTGTGATAGTGAAAACTCCAACATCAAATATGTTGAAAGTGGACTAGACAATTGTTTTCATTGCCAAACCATTATAAATTTCAATGTCTTCTCTCTTCCCTAATCTCTTTACATTATTTTTTGTTAAACCAAAGGAGGTTCCACCTTATTTTTATTTAAATGTGTATAAGGATAGGTTAATTGGAGCATTTGAGTAAGAAAATGTTGATTTTAGGATCAAGGGAGGATCAGTCGACCGAATACAGATCTGTCGACCGAACACCAGTACTGAAGGGAGCATCTGCTGATCAAAGGAAAATTGGTTAATCGAACCATAGAGATCAGTCGACCAAACGAACGTGTTAAGGAGATCGACTAATCGAATACAAAGATTGACTGACCAAACTAGTATCGGTCAGTCAACTAAAGTTATCATCAACCGAATGAAGTAAAACTATGAAGACCAGTTAATCGAATATGTCCATCAGTCGATCGAATGAAGAAGATTACGAGCAAATTATCAGGAACAGTCATATTACACAATAGTTAGAAAATATACACAACGATCCAAAGAGTTAATTATCAAATGAACATTGGAGGATTGTCCAACAGCTAAATTAATCTTGGTTACTCTATAAATAGAGATTAAACAAGTATACAAGTGTTTGTTAAAGAGTTCATATTTGAGTTTAGCTTTTGTACAGTGAGCTTATTAGTGTGTTAGATTCTTGAGGTTATTCTTAAGTCACAAAATAATTTGTGAGGTTATTCTTAAGCCTATAACAAGGATTTTGGGAGGTTATTCTTGAACCTTACAAAAAGGAAGAGAGGTTATTCTTCAGCCTTATAAAAAGGAAGAGAGGTTATTCTTCAGCCTTACAAAAGAAATGTGGGTTATCCTTGAGCCTAAAAGGGTTTGTAAGTTGTAATTAATTTTATGTTTGTATTTGTTATCTTACTTATAATAATTACAAGTACTTTTCATCTTATTTGTTTCATATTTTTTTTATTTAGCTTCCGCAAATTATTAAATTTATTATTATCATATTCTTGTGATTGTGTTTTTTCTCTTAAAATATTATTGAAACCTAATGTGCCTCCTCTTAGGTGCCATATAGGGCCAACAATTGGTATCAAATCATAGGTCTCACTTTGAGCTTAAATTCCAAAGAATTTTTTAGGAAAGATCAAATGGCATATTTCATGAATTGTGTAGTTCATACAGCTTAGATGGGCATAATCCACATAGAACTTCTTTCTTCGGTGGTAATAATTATATGTATTGGAAGAATAAGAAGAGACGTTACTTGATAGGAGAAAATATTGATTTATGGACAATGGTAACTCAACCATTTACTATGCCTACCAAACTCATAGGAAATGAAATAGTCCTAAAGAAAGAGAATGAGTGGAACCTAGATGAAAGGAAGTCGATATCTTTGAACAATAAGTTTATACATATTTTATATTGTGCTTTGAGCATAGAAGAATACAATAGAATTGCAATGTGTGAAACTGCATATTTTATATGGCATACTCTTAAAATTACTCATGAAGGTACCAATCAAGTCAAGGAAATCAAAATAGGTATGCTTACTCACAATTATAAAATCTTTTGAATGATGCATGATGAGACTATTTTTTCAATGTATGTTCATTTTAATAATATTATAAGTGTGCTAAAAGGTCTAGATAAGACCTATTCTAGTGTTGAACTATGAAGGAAAATTTTAATGTCCCTATTAAAAACATGAGAAATAAAGGTGAACACAAGAAACTAAGGATCTCAACACACTTCCTCTCGACGAACTCATTGGATCACTCTTAACGCACGAGACGAGGATAAAGAATATCCAAAAAGAACAAGAGACAGCAAAGAAGAAGAATGCGGCGTTGAAAGAGGCTAAAAAGGAGGAAAACTACAATGAAGAATCGTCACTTGGAATCGAAAATGAGGAGCCCGCATTCCTCACAAGAAGGTTAAAGAAGTTCATACGAAATACTTCAATATGTTGAAGAGGTAGGTCATTTTCAACAATGAATTTATCTAACACAAAGTGTTTTAAGAGTGGTAAAAAAGGACATTTGAGATCACAATGCCCCCACCTACAATAAGAAGAAGGAAAAGACAAGAATAAGGAAAAGAAGTTGTGGAAGAAAGAAAAAAAAAAAGGACTTCAAGAAAAAGAAAGAATTGAACGCCTCTTGGTCTGAATCTAGCAATTCTAAAGAAGAAGAAGTAGCCAACATGTGTTTATGGCCACAATGAGGTATATTCTCCACCTAGTGAAGATGAATTTAATTATACGCATGATGAAGTGTTAGAACACATAGAAGAATCAACTAAAAAGAACAAGGAATTGCATGATAAGCACAAGAAAGCCTTAGAAGAATTAGATGTGTGTAAATCAAAAAATAATGACCTTAGAAATGATATGACCTTGATTAATAAAGAGAATGATGAGCTTGTAAATGAAAATAGGTCCTTAAAGAAAAAAAATTAAATCCCTCAAGGAATCACTTGAAAAATTCAACAAGGGAAAAGGAAAACTAGATACTTTATTGAGTATTCAAAAGTTCGGAAATGATAAACATGGTTTAGAGTATAGTAATGAAAATGATGCATCTATTAGTAAGACTGTTTTTGTGAAGGTAAAGAACTTAAAATATGAATATACACCTAGGGGTGTTCAAAATGCGCCTAGTAGACCTCAACCTAAGCACTATGCATTTTTTAATACATCAAGACCATCACAAAAAAAGAATGTGAATGTGCATACGCCAAAAAATAGATATAATCTCTGTGTTAATGCACATCATCAAAATGATGCATGTAGGCCTTATACGTCACATTTTCCTAGAAATATTTATCATACTCATCATATGCCTTTAAATGTCTCTCATACATATTCTAGACAAAATTTTCATCAAAGAAAAATGTTTACATCTAGAAAAATATATATAGGAACAATATGAGACCTCATTCATATGATACATTTAGGATTTTTAATAGATCTAGACCAAGACATGCTCATAATTACGTACTCTATTATCTTGTCATTTTTGTGATTATTTTAAACACGTTCAAAAATATTTCTTTGATCGTTTAAGTATTTTTTCAAATGGTCGCGAAAGATATAGAACTAACCATCAAGGACCCAAGATGATATGGGTACCAAAAATTAGTTAAATTTATTTTGTAGGTATTAAAGGATATCTCCAAGAGTATAAAAGAAAAATAAATCGCCAATATTATTGAACCAAGGATGTAAAGACTACAAGAGGTTGGTGATAGATTATTAAAAGAGAGGTACACCTTAAACCTAAATTTATCTGCTTTATTAAGTTTTACATTAACTACAATTCTGACTAAAAATTATATAATTGAATCTCCTTGAATCTATGTATTAATTGATATTTTGACTCATTACGACTTAGATCATAAATAGAGTAATTGAATTCTTGAAAATGTGTTTGTTTAATTGTTTGGAGATTTTTGTCTATGTACTTGACTATCAGTCGACTGATATGATAAGTTTGGCCGACCAAATGTGTTTTTGCAGGTATATCGGTCGACTTATATGAGTTATTTAGCCGACCAAATATGCAGATACAATAGTCGACCGATATTACTTGTTCAATCGACCGAACCCTCGAAACTCTGTGATTTTAATTATTTCTTCTATACTATTTGCTAAATGCATATGTCCATATATGATATATTTAAAGGTTGTAAATGTTGAAGACCTTATAAATGGCTTCTCTAGTTTGTATTCATTGAAGAGCTCTCTTAAACGTCATTTTTATGTGCTTAAATTTTGTATATGGTTTTATGCCTTAATTAATGTCTTAATATATTTATTTAAAGTGCTTATTGGATCTTTAAATGCTTAAAGGATTACATGTTTTGATTTTGCACTTGTAAGCATGTTTTAAAGCCTTTTGTACATTTCTTTGATAATTTTAAAGCCCTTTATGCATATCTTTGATAATCATGCTCTTCGAAAGTTTTGATCCCTCTCATATAGTTTGAAACTCTGCACTTACATATTATTTGGAGAAATTGTTTTATTGAGGGAGAGATTATAAGTTTTTCCAAAAAGCCTTGATGTTTTTAATAACTTGCCCCCATAAATCAGTTTTTTGAAAAGTTTTAATGCCTTGATAGAAAAGGTTTCAAGAAATATTAAAGCTTTAAAATTAGAACTTCATTGCATAATTGAGTTTATATCCTCCACGAGCTATTCAAAAGTCAATCAAGAATGCATTTATGGTTAAATGATGATATAATCCTTCTCATGCATTTTGTATTGCATTGAAAAATTGATTACATGAATTTAGGAGGAGTCATTGATAGTGTTTTTGATTAGTTAGGACTCTTAAGATATTTTCTGATAGTTAGTGTCAAGTATGAAGTAACTTTAGTTGGCATCTTGAACTTGTTTAAATCTTGATGTTGTTATTGATTTTTGGGAATATCACTTTTAGAAGTGAAAAGTGTTGTGTTTTTAGTACTTGTTGATGATGCGTTGCTTCTTTTGTTTATTTTGGATAATATTAACAATTGATATTGTGGAAGTTATTTTGACGAAATTGATCGATATCATTCATTGGCTTGCATTGTCTTTATTACAATTGGTATAAACATCATGTTTGTCAACCACTTATAATGTTTGTAAAGAAGTGATATCTTACCTTGAAAATTTTTTTTCAAATGATATGAATAATTGGTATCAAGTTTTTGTCCTCTAGTATTTGGTATCATATTTTTCAACAATTGGTATAGACAAGTCTCCTTTTCGATATATTTGGTTTCAAGTGTGTGTTTTTCAGCCTAATCACTTTTTAACAAGATTCAATATCTATGTTGATTATTTGATTTTAGACCTTTTAAGTGAGATGTAGTCATTTATGTCCCTCTTTTGAATACGTATGTTATTTTATTTTAAAGGATATCTTGGTATGTTTTATTAAGGGGGAGCATTGGTTTGAAATATATGTTTAGAAGAGGACTAGTATATGTTGTTTATATGCTCCGTGCTTATTAATATTAAATCTTTATAAAAATGAGAGAATAGTAGATGTTATATGTATTTGTGACTAATTTTATATTCATATTCAAGTTTTACACCTTTTGTAATAGGTTGCATGCTTTTTTATGATAACAAAAGGGAGAGAATGATAGAAGTAATATTATAAAAAAGTAGAAAAGAGTTGCAAGTTTTGTGATGTTTGCATGTTTGAGGGGTTTGATTTGTGTATTACATGCTTCTAATATCATATAGTTTTGTCATCATCAAAAAGGGAGAGATTGTTGAACCAAAGAAAGTTCCACTTTATTTTGATGATGACAAAACATCTTTGTTATTAATATTTTTTTCTAAGTGTGTATAAGGATAGGTTGATTAGAGCATTTGAGTAAAAAAATGTTGATTTTTGGATAAAGAGAGGATCAGTCGACCGAATACAGATCAGTCGATCGAACATTAATACTGAAGGAAGCATCGATTTCTCCAAAAAAAAAAAAAAGAAGCATCGGCCGACCGAAGGAAAATCAGTCGACTAAACTATGGAGATCGGACGATCGAATGAACGTGTTGAGGAAATTGGCTAACAGAATACAAAGATCAACTGACCGAACTAGTATCAGTCTACCGACTAAAGCTACCAGTCGACCAAATTAAGTAAAACTATGAAGTCCCGTCTACCGAATAAAGAAAATTATGAGCAGATTATCAAGAACGATTATATTGCACAACGATCAGGAAATATACACAACTACCCAAAGAGTTAATTATTAGATGAACGTTGGAGGACTGTTTAATGGGTAAATTAATCTTAGTTACTCTATAAATAGAGATTAAATAAGTCTAATGAGATAGAAGAGGAGTGGAGGAGAAAGATAAGTGATACAAGTGTTTGTTAAGGAGTTCATATTTGAGTCTAGCTTTTATGTCATGAGCTTATTAGTGTGTTAGATTCTTAAGGTTATTCTTGAGCCACAAAAGAATTTGTGAGGTTATTTTTAAACCTATAAAAAGGATTTTGATGGTTATTCTTAAGCCTTAGAAAAAGGAAGACAGATTATTCTTTGACCTTAAAAAAAGGAAGAGAGGTTATTCTTCAGCCTTAAAAAAGAAAAGTGGGTTATTCTTGAGCCTAAAAGGATTTGTAAGTTGTAATCAATTTTATATTTGTATTTGTTATCTTACTTATAATAATTACAAGCGCTTTTCATCTTATTTGTTTCATACTTTTTTATTTAGCTTCCATAAATTATTAAATTTATTATTATTGTATTCTTGTATTTATGTTTTTTCGCTTAAAATATTCTTGGAACTTAATTCACTCCCCTCTTAGGTGGTATATAGGGCTAACATTATTGATAGTATCATTAACTCATCTTTATATTATTGTTAATTATATTATTAATTTATCTTTGTATTATTGTCATAGTGATATTAATTTATCTTTATATTATTAACTACTTATATTATTGTTTCATCTTTATACTATCTATTACTTATGCTATTAATTTATCTTTATTGTGTTGTTAATTGAGATTTACATTCACATTTGTGATATTGTCAATTGTGCAAATTGATTCTTGTTTATATTATGGCATAACCATTAATATATCATCCTAAGTTGAATCTTCGTGTAGAGATTATATCGTATAGAAATTGATTTAAGTGATTTAAGTTTAATTTTTAGATTAAAAAAAGTTTTAGAACACTTGATTTATCCCCCTTCTTTTTAAGTGCCTTTAGGACTTGCAAAGAAGATGATGAGAGACATTTCAAATATAGATCATCCTAAACAACTATATGAAGTATGCTTGCTTAGCAAATATTCAAGGATAAGATTTTTGAAACAATGAATTCCAAAAGCTAATAAGCCACTCCAAATTTTTCATATAGATATTTAAGTCCTACTTCTTCTTTTAGATAAAGCTCTTACTTTATTCTCTTCATTGATGATGATAATAAAAAGATATGGGTAAAAACATCCAAGAGAATTCTTCAGCATCTCAAAAGTATTATTAACTATAAATTTTTTACTTATCTTTCAAAGACTTTAATTTATTGGATTTTGTAATAGTGATTTTACTGGAGATCTTAATAATATCATAAGTACTATTGGAATTGTTTTCTTTTGGGTGGATAATAAAATTTCATGTTGTTCAAAGAAAAAATTCATAGTCATACCCTTTACATGTTATTCGGAATATGATTTAGTTGCTTATTGTACTTTATTTGGTTGAAAGAGCTTTGTTTAGAGTAAACTAATCAATACAAATCAATGATTGATAATAAAGTCAACTTAAACTTTAATAAATAATCTAGTGTTTTGTGATAGAAGCAAGTATACTAACACATAGTTTCGTATTATTCTAAAATCCATAAGTAAATTAATTTAGAAATTACAAAGTTTATCAATCAAGTTGTTGATATTTTCATTAGACCCCTCAAATATGATGTCTTCCAATTTGAGTTATATAAAAATTAAGTTTATAAAGGATGTGGAAACTAAATTTGAGTTTTAGACTTTGATGAAGTGGTTGAATAGTCAAATTTTAATCAATTCAAATGATTTAAAGATGCATAAATTTAATTGAATATATCCTAGAGTTATGATAAAATAAATATATATTATCAATTTTTATTGTATCATTAAAAGTATTTTCTTTTTCACATTTTAGTATTATATAGCTTTAAATCTAGAATTTAGAATTATTTATTGCATGGTAACATTTCTTTTTCTTTTTTTTTACAAGAGATGTACAAATATTTGTAAACATATATTTTCAAAAGTGATTAACTATCCAGCCGGTTGACCATGGATATCCATAACCTGTCGGTAATATTATTACATGATTATATTACTATATTTTATTATTGGTATAATACCGATAGGAATGTCCATAATCTATTGATTAGATAATTTTTTCCTTTCGAGAATGCATTTAACAGCTAACACTAGACAACCCATTAACTACCGCAAGACTTGCTATGCTGGGTGATGAATTTAGATTTGGTCTTTTAGTCTTTCTGTAGCGACAGCAGAAGGTACATATCTGGGCTTTGAACTCATCTAGTACAAATATCTACTATCAAATTGTTTGTTAGATAATTAGTTGTTTTCTCTTGAGTTAATCAAATCACCTCTTGCAAGAGAAATGAAAGATAGAATTTGTGACCGAAGTGATTTATTAATCTACTAATAAATCGTTTAATGGTAGTTCTATCTATCATTTTATTGTTTTCCTTCTTTTTCTTCTCTTAGCAAAGCAAATTCAAGTTAAACTTTTGGCTTGCTACAAGTTAGGCTCAGGGATTGCAGTCATCCATTTCCCCTATAGTCGTCAGCTCATTCTTGACAAATTATAGATCAAACAAAAATAGAGTTATCTCATAAATAAATAAAAATAGAGAATTTCTCCTTATTATTAATAGATTCCCTCTCTATCCATTCCTACTCTTTTGATCTATCAAAACTAGCCCTAACAACGGTTAATAAATCGCCGGTTACGATTTATGAAAATCTATAAATGTTAACCTAACCGCCAGTTTACGGTTTAAGTTACGGTTTGAAAACCGTTTATCACGGTTTAACCAACGATTTACTCCCAGTTTAACTATAATCATTGTTTTATTAATTTCAAATTTTTATTTCCAAACTTGAAAATTTTTAATTTGAAATTTTAAAAAATTTCAAATATAATAAGTTTGATATAAAAATATAAAGTTAAATTAATTAAAATATATGATAACCATATATAAATTATAAGGAAAGAATTAAATAAAATAATAATCTTATACTTAATTTTAAAAATTAAGTTGCCTACGTATCCTCAACTCTGGAGTTTAGAGGAATCAAAGCCCTCGTAGTTCTCTTACCTTTTTTAAAAGAGCTACTCACTTGCAACGTTGTTGGATCCGTAAGCACTTTTGGTTATATCTGTGTCAAAATCATATAATTGCAAAGCATCTGATTTCGTCAACTCTTATTGTTGTCGTTCTGCTTTCGTCCAATTATCAAAAGAAGCTTGCACCTCCAAAGATTCTGGAGTCATTGAATATCTATAATCGTCTAAAATATCTCCATCTACACTAAAAGTTTGCTCTACAACAACTGTTGTAATTGAAGAAACAAATATGTCTTTTGTAATGACCGACATCACTGAAAACTACTCGTAATGATCCTTCCACCATTGCATTATTGGAAATGTAGAAGCTATAAATTCACCTAACTCAAAAGAAATTGTTAAATACGTGTCAAATTCCAAGTTAGAATTTGACATAACCCCTCTCGGCTTTTTTTGTCTTTGCAAAATTAATAAATCTGCCCTAGAATATTTACTAGTATCAATTATAATTAGTGTAAAAGGTTGAAAAGTTGAAGAAGTGACATCAATATTATTACTATATTCAACAAATAAATATTGAATATTTTTCCTAACTTCATAAATAATAGATGAAACAAGTTGAGAAACATCAAAAGACATTTCAAAATATGGATTCATATTTTCATAATA
>JAOXYD010120881.1:0-11209 GCA_028565735.1 Pinacopodium congolense | reverse complement strand
TAAAACAATGATTATAGTTAAATCGATAGTTAAACCGTCGGTTAAACCGTAACCGGCGGTTTTCAAACTGTAACTTAAACCGTAAACTAACAGTAAGGTTAAGGTTTATAGATTTTCATAAACCGTAACCGAAGGTTTATTAACCGTGGTCATGCCTATGTTGAGTGAGGAACCATTAGATTCAAACACATAAACATCTTTATTAAGCTCTTTAAGAAGTCTGCTAGTTTGGAAGAATTCCTACACTGATGGAATAACTGTTTCCTTCAAGCTTAGCCAAGAATAGTGGAAGAAGTGGACCTTGAAATCGTTTAGCCCTGGGGCTTTGTCAAGATTTAATGAAAATAAGGCTTTCTCAATCTCAGCTAGAAGACAAGAAGCAATCAAAAACTGGTTGTGTTCATCTGAAATTCTAGTTGTTATGAAGCTATAAATCAGCCTAACATGAAAGGTGTAGTGGTCTTGACAGCCAACAATTTAGAGAAGTGGTTATAAGCTTCCTCTTTAATAGCTTGTTGTGAAGTTAATTGTCTCCCAATGGAGTTAGTTAGCTAAGTAATCTTATTTGAGTTCCTTATGTGAAAGATAGCATTATGGAAACATATTGAATTCTAATCACCCTCCATAGCATTCTTAACTTCTATCAAATCATGGAGTGATGAGCCTCTAGAGCCATGCTATACTGCTTTAAAGCCACATGCTCTTGAGTTCTCTTGGTCAGATTTTCAAGATCCAAATAAACAGCTTATTGCCTTGCCTAAACGGCTAACCTTGCTTTATGAATATCCAAGAATTGGAAAACTTGGAAATCCTTTCTTAGCTTTTTAAGCCTTCCTGTATATATGTTAATTTCTTCACCAGCTGGAATTGTCTAAACCCTGAAATTTATATCTCTAAACTTGTGCTAAGCACCTAGTCATATCCCTCTATCTTGGAAGGAAATTATAGAATCCAAATGGATTGATATTGCTATGCATCACAAATAATTATTGAACTTCTATTGGATTATGATCTGAGCATAAAGGTTCTCCAAATACTGCCTGACTATCATGAAAATCCATCAGCCGTTTATCATTAACTAGAAATCTATCTAATTTCCTCTTAATTAACTGACCTCAAAATTGATTATTACACTAGGTAAATAAGCCCCCTGCTAAGCTCAAGTCTATCACCCTATAGTAGCAACACAAGATTGAAACTAAGCACAAAAGTTGAGGGTTTTGGATAGGGGACTTATTTCATCATTGTATAGGGTGGAATTAAAATCACCAAGGATGTACCAAGGGTTTTGCATGTTGCTACCAATGCTCTAGAATTTGGTCTATAAGTCAGTTCTCTGAAAGCTAAAATTCAAAGCATACACAATTGTGAAAGTCAATCTCTTGCAATCTTCCACCATCAATGTTTCCAAATGGATAAGTTGGTCAGCACATGACTAGGACAACACTTCTAACTTACTTAGGTCATATTTAGCACAATCCTAATATAGAAATGAGCCTAATGATTAAAGATGACACGTCATCTCTTGTCAAAACACTAGAGTTCTAAGCTTTCACCTCCCTCAATTTGGTCTTTAGCAGGCCAATTGAACACGACTTGCACTGAGTAATATAGTCCTTGACCATTTTTTTTAATGAGATTGTTTAAACCTCTAACATTTCAAGCTAGAAAAGACACAATTAAAGAGTGGGGGTTAATTTAGTCCCTTAATCTTTTTTTCTCCTTGGCCTCCTTTTGGTCTGCAAAGTACAATTAGCTACTCCCAGTTAATCTTAGGTCTTAAGTTCCTTCATAAGGTCTTTAGCTGTACCCCGAGGAACATCTTCACAACTACTAAAGGCGCCTAAGCTTCCTAGTTGACCCTTAAAGCTTTCATTCTACACTTCAGTCTCTGAATCTTACCTGATTCCCCTTTTATTGCTATTTATAGACAGAAGCTCCACTTCCATCACTTTAATTGATTGGTTGAGTGTATGCTCTAGGAGCTGGAACTGGTTGGAAAGCTTAATTGGAGTACTCCTCTAACCCAATAACATAAAATTGTAATCATTAATAGTCCTATCAAGGCCTTTCATGTTCCTTGTAGACTCTCTGCCAATCTACTACCCTTCCAATAAAACATTGTGGTCTTTGGCTCTCCTCCCTTACTAGTCAACGATTAGGGTATAGCCTTGACTTCTTTACTATCCATAATTCCAAGGAGTCACTGCCATCTTTAGATATCCCCCATCAATTTCATGTAGTCCCCTTGGTCAAATTGTTTACCAATTTCCTTCCAGACCTTGCTAACATTCTCATATAAGACCTCCATTGGCATGTCACTACAACCTAATCCAAAAATAAATCATCCATGTTATTCATCCTAAATAGTGGAATAAAGTCAGGGAGGTCCTTCCTTGTGTCAACTACCACACAGATGCAAGCATATCCGATTCTTCCTATAGTGGTTTTGGCCTCATCCATGGCCATTGGCTTTCTTACTAAGCTCACCAAGTGACTAAACCCCTTAGGACTCTAATATTATAGAGGAATTCTATACAAATTAATCTAAATGGGCACATGTTTGGATTTAAACTCCTTTATCATTATAAATGGTTTCTAGATTTGGGGAAAAAAAATTGGCATGCTATTGAAGTGTTAAGGGCCATTGTCCAAGATAGCCTGGGCCTCACACATGGAGCCAAACTTGAAGATGAAGAAGCCCTCATCCAATAACAGCATGTCCTTTAATCCATGAGACTTCCATTGCTTCTATGCCTAGATGTGTATAGGGAAGAAGGCTGGCCTTATGTCTAAGAAAAATTGAATTAAAAAAAGGCATGTCACTTGCTTACTCCTACTTTGAGGACTTCCACAAATAGGCACATCACCATTCTCCAAAGATGGGGAAAATAAGGAAGGGTAAGGTCAAGGGAATCTTCGTTTACCACTTGCTTATATGAGGAGCCTAAAGGAGTAGAGGATGTGGACCCAATAACATCTTCACTCTGTCCAATGGCTTCGATAGGGGACCACCTAATCTTAGGAGTGCAGGAAATGCCTTCCTAGGCAGATAAGCTCGAGAAACCACTTATACAGAGCCTATAGGCTTTGTTAAAGGACCATTTGATCTCGAGAGGGCAAGACATGCATCATCAGGTAGAGAAACTGGAGACACTGCTTCTATAAAGCCAAAATAGGAAGGCTTTCCTAAAAAAACAATAGGAGTTTAAATTATCGTTACCAAAAATGGTAAAGGCCAAAGGTAGGAGAGGAGAAATAAGGAAGAATCCAGTAAAAGACTACTCAATTATGAAGGAGAAAGGGACATGAGGGAAGGCTAGAAATAAGATGCAAAGTAGACGCAATCAAGGTAGTGGGGAAGAAGGGAAAGACCTGATAAAGGTAGCGAGAAGGGAGACCATTTTTTTTACGGGTATGGATTGATTGTAAATGTGGAAACTTATAATGCAGTTAGATTTAATGAAAACCCAACAAATTCCAATTTGTATAAACTTTTATAATATCCCTCTTAAATATTGGTTAACCTTAGGACTTAGCTACCTTTGCAAGTTATATAGGCAAACCAATTTGTATGAATGAATATACAACCTCAATAAGGAGGACTGGTTATGCAAGATTATGTGTAGCAACTAGAATTAATCAAAGAGATCATTAAAATCATTCTTATCATGAGACTAAATTAGAATGATAGCTTGGTGGAGGATGGGTTTGTGATCTTCTATAAATGGAGACATTCCTTAGCCCACAAGGATCAAATATGGAGGACAATATAGAAAATCGTCATAATAGGGGACTATGAAAAGCTTATGATGATAGAGCAACGTAATGATAGCACCATAGCCCTTTCTTTAAACTACAATAATACAAACCACGCCACACTTACATCAGATGAAGAATTAACTTAAGTAGAAGCAAACCAAGATCAATTTGACAATAGTGGAACTTCAATGGAGTTTTTAGCTAATGCTAGTGAGGATCCTGCATACTTAGCTAGTAAGTCAAACATTGGGGAACAAGCTGCCTTACTTATATAAAACATGTTAAACATTGAAAAACAGACAACATTACATATGGAAGAAGGCAATTCTTGTATTTGACATTGATACTAACTCTACTGCACTTAGAAGAGAAGTAAATTAAACTCTCATTAAAACCTTTGCTACACTCAATGAAGTAATAGTATATGTTAAGGTTAAACCTGGTGAAGAGGAGTTCAAGGTGCCATTGAGAAGATTTGGATGAAAATTTAAGTCCAAAGAAGGGAACATCTCTTTTATCTCTCTTTAATGTCTATAGCAACTTGAAACATAAAAGGGCTCAATAGTCCTTACAAACAGCAAATGCTTTATGACCATTTGCTCTAACTAAAACTTATAAGTCTTCTGTAAATAAAGCTTAAGGAAATTGAGGACAAGCAATTATGGCTTCTAGGAAAGCATTAGAAAATCACTATAGACCACCAATTCCACTTCAATGAAAGAACTGTTATTGGCTATGATCCAAATAATATTGAAAACTCCATAGTTATAGCTTCTAGTCAGGTGATCCACACATTTATTATAATTAAAGAAACACGAACTATGATTTATCTATCATTTGTATATGCAATACACCTAACACTCCAAAGGAAAGAGCTATGAGTTAATTCTTTGAGATTTTAATTCCATTACCTCTAGTTTTGAATATATGGGAGCATGTCTTTACTTAGGACTTCTATAATTGTTTAGGTTAAATTGAGGTCACTGATTTGAAATATAAGGACCATTATCTAACATGGAGTAATAAATAATAAAGTAAATGTCACATTTTTAGCAAGCTTAACAGAGCTCTTACTAATGCATTTTGGCTAACTACATTCCTAAAAGGTAGAACTTTTTCAACATCTGTATCTTCTTAGACAACTCCCTTATTGACATCCATGACTTGTTTAATTGGAAAACTAAACATACTATTTTTAGATTCATTAATTATTTAGCTAAGTTTTAAGGGTTTGCAGAAATTGTTAAAAATGGCATGAGATTTGAATTCCAAGGATATGTCCAATTCAAGTGCATAAGGAACCTATAAGTTTTCAAAGAGGAGCTAAAAAAGCTACAATATCCTTTCTCAACAATAAAAGAGGTGACAGTAAACTTGTCAAGTTAATAATGACTAACTTATGGGAACTTATCAAGGATAATCCTAATGATCAAGTAATACTACAAAAAGAAAAGGAAGCTTTCCAAGTTTATAATTTAGCTATCCAAATCACTACTCTATCTTAAAATAGAAATCAAGGATCCTATAGCTTAAAGAAGGGGACAAAAACACTTCTTTTTTTTATAATTCTATCTTAGCTAGAAGAAATCTCAACAAGATAACTACTCTCACTGACTTTAAAGGGTCTCGAGCCTTCACATTATATAACAATTTATTAGGATCTCCTAGTCATGCACCTAGTAGTTACTATAATATGTAGTATTAACATATTTTTTAATATTGTGTTCCTGAGCAAATTTCCTATTCATATAGGAGTAGAATTAATCAAACTTATACATATCTCTAAGATAAAGCATTCCCTAAAGAGCATATACATTAATAAGGCCCCAAGAACAAATGAATTGAATGGTTTCTTCTTTCAAAAAACCTAGCACATCATTATAGAACCTATTATTTCCGTTGGTACTAAATTCTTCACTTGAGCCAGACTCCTTAAGGACATTAACAGATCATTCATCTACTTAATTCCTAAAATGCCTAATTCTTCCATACTAAAGGATTATAAGCTAATCTCATACTGTAATACTAGTTACAAAATCATCTTTAATATCTTAACAACTAAGCTAAAACATACCCTCAATTTCATAATCAACTTTACTCAAGGAACATTATTTATCATAAGAAACATTTGTGATAACTAATATAATAGGAAATTTTCAAAAATTATCATAGGAACATCTAAGGTAGGAATTACTTCATAAAATTTGATTGTCATAAAATATTTGATTATGTGGAATGGGACTTCATTTATGCTATTTTGGAGGTGTCTGGATTCCCATCTCAATTTATAAACTAGATTTCTCAATTCCTAATAACAACATCCTATTATATGCCCATTAATGGTGAACCTACAACCACATTCCAAGGAAAGAGAGGTTTAAGGAAAGGATGCCCATTTCCTCCCTAATTATTCACTGTTTCCATTGAAATTCTATGCAAAATTGTCACTATCAACATCAACATGATATCCAGGTTGATATACCGTTATAAGTGGAAGATATTAAGTCTATTCAAACTAGCATTTTGTTTTGTGGTGCCAATCAATCATCTATTTCGACACTAATGAACTAGCTTATCACAAATCATACAATGTCAGATGATCAGTCTTTCTATAATCCTCTAAGTCTTAATAAAATAAAATCCAAATATAAAATTAAAAATACTAAGACCTAAAGACAGGTACACTTATCGTATTATAGTCTAGCTTATAAGATTCCAAATGTTATCCTACATAAATTACTAATAGACTACTAGTACTTTTTATTTCTCTACTATCTATCCTATCCAAATTAATGATTTAATTAATGAATAACTAAAATTAAAATAAACAACTAACTATCAAATTCTAAAACAATTTACTAGATTAAAGATGCAAATAATGAAACTAAGACCTAGATGATTAATCCTCTTAACACATATACAAGTTCATTGTTTAAATTTGATTTAATGTCTACCAGCAGGATCCATAAATTGAATTATACTCTTTCTCAAGTTATATAAGTCTTATCCTCTTAGTTGATTAATTAGAATCTCTTCTTAAATAATACCTTAATTGGAAGCATTACTATAATTTATGGATCCTATTGTTTTGGCTATATTTACACCTAACTTGAAAAACTTATGTAAGATTCTCTCTAAAACTTTATACAAGTCTCTTTACCTATAGATTGACTGTTCATGTAAATAATCTTGCAATCTAGATATATAAAATCAAATATGGAATTGAAATTACATTCGTATAAATATCAAAATCATTACATTGTATCCATAGATAAATCTAAGACAAAAATCTAAAAATCCTACAATAAATCAAATAAAAATAACTAAATACTACATGTTAGGGTTCGTTTCACCTAGACCCTATGAGAATTTTGTTAATAAACATACTAAAATATATAATAATAATCAAAGAAAATAAAGGCTTCAAAAAAACTTATTCGTATAAAGTGATTTGAAGTTTTAGTCTTCAGTGGAAGTTACTAGAAATCAATATTGACATTCAAAAACTTGATGAATCCCATCAATTCTCCTCCTCAATTTGCTCCAAAAATTAGATAAAAGTGGCCTAGGAAGGGCTTTAGGTCTCTTAGTAGTGACTTTAGGTCGTCTAAAGACCAAAGGTCCTCAATAAAATCTAAAAGAACACTTAAATAAAAGAGAAGCCCTAACTATCCTATGACCAAAGTCATAACTATGGGACATCCCATGGCGTTGCCATGAAAATCATAGCCAGGGTCATGACCATGACCCTAGCTATGAATCGTACTGACTTCTTTGCTCAAGTGCTGTTTATTCGGGAAATTTCTATGGCCCCTAACTGTGACCTTAACCGTGATTCCTATAAAATTCTTTGCACAAGTAATGTTTATCTTGAAATTTTCCATGGCCTTGACCATAGTCGTGACATAGAGCATCGAATTCACCAAATTGACACTTTTCTTCCATCTTTTGATCCTACAAATTATCCAACTCTTTTTATACATCAAAATGTTCATTAAGGCCTACAAAAACATTAATTTTTACTAAAATTATCTCGAGCAATATCATATTCATAGTTCTATACAAATATGTATAGAATTCATATGAAAATTAACCTCAAACCTAGGATTTTTAGTTATTAAGTAATTCTTAAAATATGTATAAGAAGAATACTATCAAATACCCCCACACTTAAACTATTACTTATCATCAAGAAACGACTTAAATACCTCACTTAAAATAATTCTAATCAGAAGTTAAAAATTGACTGGGTAAAAAAAATTACAAATCAATGTATTTGGCATAGCTTATATGCCAAACTCTATTATATGCAAACTCACAATTAGTAATAAGCAACCCTTTATGCACAATACTAGATATCCAAGTAATTTCACATAGATCATTACACAAATTCAATCAAAGGTGTTTTAAACACATTGACAATTTAAATTTAAGCATTTATTTAGAGGTCACCTAGTCTTTTGATGTGAAGGTAAACACCTTGTTATGAATGACCCTCGTTTACTCAATTAAGATTCTCTTTTAAGCTTATTTGAGATGTCAACTAGCCTTTAAACATGAAGATGAACACCTTATCATGAACATTCTTGGTTACTCAGCTGCGTCTCCCTCTCAAATGGCTATTAATAATACTTATAAATTTCAAATTTTTTTATTGGTATAAAACTCACAGAGTAAAAATTTTATGCTTATTTGATCAAAAAACATTTTTTATTTTTTCAATTTTTTAATTTTTTAAACATTAACTACACATCTCATTCTAAAATCTCATAATAATCCATATAAAATGTCCCTAGAAACCTAATACAGAACACAAGGGTCATTAAACAATGCAATTTACACACACAAAAAAGTTAAGGTTAAAAATCAAAAAAGAGTTATTTAATATTCTCCATATAAAAAAACATCGATTGCATTGAAATCTCACAATTAACAATCAAATAACAATCAAAATCATGTAAAGTGAAATGTCTTAAGTAGTCACTCTTTAATTCTCAACAATTCAAGTGTGTATAGTATGAAAAGTAATTTAATATTTTCTATTAGGGGTGAATTTCATAGTGTTTTTGGATGTTAATTGATGTGTATTTACTATTATTTTAGTGCTTAAATGTTTAATTTATGTTTGGAATTGTTTAATTTATAAGTTGATGTTAATAACTAAAGAATTGAGCAAAAATAAGGCAAAAGGACTAAGTTTCAGGACCAATATGATGGTCTATCCAACGCACCATATTGCTCCTGGAGACCCCGATATTAGCCCATATTGCTTCAAAGATTTGGACCAATACAGCGGTCTCCAACCCGCCGTTTTGAGGCGGTAAGCCCACCGTATTACTTTGAAAAACCCGTTGTCTTACCTAAATCTTTAACAATTATGGTTGCAATTTGCTCCAATCTTCAGCTGCTCCTTCCTATAAATGCAAAAGACGTCCAGAGTCCTAAAACCAAGTAACTTAGGATCAAAAATTGTTCTTTTTGTTTTTTTATATTAGTTTAGTTTTTAGGTTGTTTTTGTTTCAATCTTTTGTAAATCATGTTGTAGGTTGTTTGTAATGGATCCAGTAACATAATCACTTAGTTTTAAGCTAGATTATCATAGAATAATCTTGTTTGATGATATCTAAACTATTAATATTGTCTATTATTGTTGTTTGAATGAATTAATCAAAGTTTATGTTGTTTAAGTTGTTTATTTTGTTATCTTTGATTAATTTCTGTGCTTAATGTTAAATTTCAATCAAATTAGGTTGTTAAATGTGTTTATTGATGGTTAATTATGTTAATTAATGATTAATTCCTGAGTAGTCAGTTAATCTTTGTTTATCGAATGCTTAATATTTGTCCTAAACTGATCACTTAGGATATTATCATTAGATAATCTAGGATCCGATAATTTCTACCTAAGTTATTAGAAAAATCAATAAACAATATGGTTTAAATCAGTGAAATAACCAAAGACTTGGTTAATCATGAGAGTACTAATCTTGAATTAGGAAAATTTAGGATTAGACTTCCTAAGCTTTAAACCTATTACCTAATTTTGAACTATAACCAAACTTCAGGAAAGGACTAATAGAGATAAGTCAGTGTCTTAAACATAGCGCTGTATTGAATTAGTGAAGATACCCTAGATTAGGCAACACTAATCCATTATTTAAATCATCAACCACCAAAATTGTAATTGAAAAAATTTGGAAAAGCAACCATAAACTATTTTACAATATATTGAAATTTTTCTAGGTTTTAGTTTTCTTGCAGTATTCATTTTATATATCATAAAGTTGAGTGTTCTCTAGATAATTGTAATCTTATTGACTTAATACTTACAATCACATACACACTTCCTTGTAGGATCGATACTCAAAGTCTTAAATATGCTCCACTATATTACTTGTTACGAACAGTGCACTAGCCGAAAAGTTGGTTTCGAATCAATTATGAATTTTTATGTTAAAAGATATATTAATTTAAGCTAATTTCATATATAACTAACCGCAATCATTTCCCATATACTTAAGTCAAATTGTCCTTAATTTGAGGTTTAGAAAACAAAACAAAACACAATAAGTATGAAAGAAAAAGAGAACAGTACTCTCTTGACAATTTAAATTCCAATGAAGGCAAGGTTGATATAATTGCATTCTAGGTGATGGCTAATACTTGGTTATCAAAGCTTGTTTCCATTCCAGAATATAAGCATTAAGTATAAGCTTTCTAGATGATTATTTAAATAGTTATAAAGTAACATAAAAATGAAATAACAATAACATTAAAAAATCCTATGAAATGTAAATGCTTAGAACAACCATAATAAAATACAAATAAAAATAAAATAAAATAAAATGAGAAGAAAAATAATAAAAGAAAAGAAAACTCGATTGTTAAGTCTAACTCATATGTGCATCCATCAAGCACCATCTATAGGAGGTGGCAGCAAATGATGAAGTTAGATGAACTCACTTTGCATGGCCTATGACTCCACCCATCATGGAATTTTTAGGTTTTATTCCTCACTCCTTAATGAAGATTCTTAGTTTGAACATCCTCTAAGAGCCATCGTCTTGGTTCTCTTCATGATTTTCAGTAACTAACATTGAAGCAAGTATGAATAAACCATATTCATGCCTATCACTCATAATCCATAAGCCATATAATCATTCATAAACACTAAAATGATCATACAGTAGGTCATTGCACTTAAAATACTAAGTTATGTAAAGTGTTCTAAATGCTCAAGTCCAAAGCTTATGAAACATTCAAAATTTATCAACCATTTAGTGCAAAATGTAAGAATAACATGTTAAATTCAATGATTGAGCATAATGGAAAAGATAATGAGGTGCTTATGAATCACAATTAACATGTAAACCATTGTTAGGCATCTATGGAAAAAACAATCTTAAATGAAAGAAACACCTGCTATTTATAATCAATTCAAGAATAA
>JAOXYD010120860.1:0-24965 GCA_028565735.1 Pinacopodium congolense | reverse complement strand
ATCGAGCGTGTCTGCGACCGAGCCGATGAGACCATCTCGGAGACGGCTGCAATCAGCGTAGCACTGAATTTCTTTAAACTTCTTGTGAGAAGGGTGATATCCTTATCTTTACTTCTTCTCATGGAGATTTCATCATCACTTTTTCCTTTCTTTAAATCTTTAACACCAAGTTTGTCTTTTTATGTACGTTTTACTCCTCTTTTATTGTAAGAAGGGAACCAATGAGCTCATAAAGGGGAAGGACATTGAGCTCCTTTACTTCTTGAATTATGGCTACTTTAGCCTCTTAAAACTTTCGTAGAGATCTAAGTATTTTTCTTATAAGTCCACATTAGTATAGGTCTTATCTAGACCCTTTAAATCGTTAATAATATCTAGTAAATGAGCATATATAGAAGAACTGGATTCATCTTACAACATATGAAAAAGTTTATATTGATGTGTCAACATACTAACTTTTCTTCTTTTCACTTGATTTGTGCCTTCATAAGTTATCTTTAAGATATGCCAAATATCATAATCATTTTTGCACATCGATATCCTATTAAATTTGTTCCTAGTTAAGGAACAATACAAAGTGTGCATAATTCACCATTATTATTCCATTCATCTTTAATATTAGGCACTATTTAATTTCCTATAACTTTAAAAGTCATTTTTGTCTTTTATGAAACTATTTTCCATAATTTTACACTATTAGCCATTATAAAACATCTAATTCTAGTTTTCTAATAAATATAATTATTTCTATTAAAATGAGGATCCTTAATTTTATTTTGTCCTTTTAGGTCAGGGGAGGAAGCAAACGAGTTCATGTGTGCATTTTTATGGTCTTTTCTCAATAATTTGTTAGGATTACAACTATGTGAACCTTAAGCCCTAATACCACTTTTTGGTTCTATTTGTCATCTAAGAGCGAGGGGTGAATGAATTAGGTTCCTTAAAAATTTTATAAGTTGATGATCTTAAATTCACCAAATTTACTAAACAATAATCTAGAAGCTAATTAAACAAGATTATAAACAATATGATTAATTATAGAGAAAATATAGACAACTTGTAAATTAATGCTTTAAAGTAAAAGTGTAAGGAAGAGAATAGGCAAACCAATTTTATAATGATTCAAAGATAACCTCTTTCTCCTACGACTTCCTAACTCTTTAATGGGTATTTCACTATCAAAATCACAAATACAAGTTAACAACAATAATCATTTTTCAAAAGATTAAGGATAATTTTTAAAATTTCAATAGCTCACTTCCTTTTAACCTCCGAAAAATACACATAGAAAGTGTTTCCCTTAAGCTAAAAAGATATTTAAAGGGAGCTCTCAAACACTTGATATGAATGAACACTTAAGATCTCGTAAACTCCACAAAAATAACTCAACATAACATCTTAAACTCATAGAACACAATTAGAAAGCTGAAATATTTTGAATGAATGTTTCTAGTTCTTTTTTAATGAAAATAACACTCCCAAGATGCCTATTTGTAGGTCAAAAACCTCAAACTAGCCATTTATTATTGTTATGTAATGTTTTTAAGCATTAAATCCATTTTTTTCATTTAGAAATAGTCATTGGATAGCTCATTTTAGACTTTAAGGATAGTTGAAATCAAACATCAACAATGCCATTCATGTCCATCGTTAATGTTAGACCACAACGAGGGTTACACAATGGAGTTGTTGTTCTCTAAATGACTAATTATCATGGAGTACAAAGTGGGTTAATAATGGCATTATTTTAAACGCATCCAAAAACATCCTAAAGGTATTCCTAATAATTTAAATCATTTTCTTAACTCACATATATAGTTAAAACACTTTCCTAAAATATTTTAACTTAATATGAGAATTAATTAAAAAATTCCCATGTACAATTGTGCATGAGAGAACCCTTTAAAAATACAAAAATGAGACAAATAAAACTTAAAATAAAAATTACAATGTAGATCTATATAAATACTATCTTGATCTTATATAATTGAGTCTACTTCAATTATAATCATGATCTCCATATTGGTTCTAAGACTTCATAAACACATTATTTTGTACTTCGTCCATATATTTGTCTTTTAAAACCTTAGAAACAAAAAAACATTAGTAATAAAGAGTTGTTTTATCATCATCAAAACAAGGACAACTTACGACAATCAACCTTCCATAACTTTAGTTCTAATCAACCAAGGCTCCATATTGGTTTCCTATTCCATGATGTGTCACTTGGTATCAGAGCCTTGATTTCTTCAAATTAAGTGATACCTACCTTTGTTTCTCTTCAATTTGTGTTAAATTAGTTTTAGTTTTACCTGTGTTTTGGTGATGACAAAACAAAGCTGTTGAGAACACATGATTTGGAGTCCAAGTTAAAGCATTGGAGTAAAAGTAGTAATGATGGAAGATCAAGTTGATAGATGAAAGATTAAACTCCAAGATAGTAAAAGTGAATAGGTTTTGGACTATATTTTTATTGTAAATCTCACCTTGATCCTTTCATAGTTTTATGGGCTCACATCATGCATTTTACATTCATGGTTAGTGATTATGCCTCCTATCATGCATTTTACATTCATGGTTACTGATTTTACATATATGATGTATAATCAAAAGGAAGGGTGTGCGAATGATTTTAATGATCCTTTCGATACTCTAAAAGCTTTTTGGAAACTAGGTTGATGTGTGTGATAAGATGTGTGTGAAAAGTAGTTATTAAGGTTAAACTATGTAAATGTGATAAGATTGTGTGAACAGGTTAAAGGTTGTGTGAAATGAATTACTAAAGATGATAAGATGTGCTTTTAAGATTAGATTATGTGAACATGTTAAGATGTTATGAATGTGCATGAATGTCTTAAGGCTTGTTTGAGCAAAGATGTTAAGTTGTGTGTATGTGTTAAAATTTGTGAATGTATATTAAGAAACAACTTTTTAGAATGTTGGGAATTATTATGAAATGATTTAGATATGTTTGGATGTGAAAATTTTGTGATAAACGAATCTGAATATTGGAATGGTTGACCAATATGCTATTTTAACATAGACTTGTCAATACATTGGACAACTAATGCATAGGACTAGTCTACTAATGGTTGTTTGCAATAGATATAAACAACTAACATTAAGTGATAAAATTAAAATAAATAATAATTAACAATTGAAAACTGTTATAAATGGCCAATTGATGCATTTTCACCCATAAATAGGTGTGTTGTGGCATTATTTAAGCATGAAGTGATTGTAGAAACATAATTACAAGTAAATTGAAGTGTTTTTGGTATTATGTTGAGTTTATGGTTTGTTTATATAATTTATGAGTGTTATTTATGCGAATATTCTTAAGTTTATTAATGAGCCCCTTATACACTTAAGATGGTTAAGAGTGACACCTTCAAAGTGTATTTATGGGGGTGGTGAAATTGTAAAATTATATGTAAAAGATTATTCATAAGCCTATTGAAAAAGAAACTGATTATAAAGGTTACCTTAGAGCTCTAGAAAAATGGAAGATATTGTAACATTATGGTTGATAGTGAAATTCCCATAAGGTATTAGGTAGTAGACATAGGCATGTGGTTAGACACTATACCATTATAAATTAGTTTGCTCATTTCTTTTATTTATCTCTTTATTTTCCATGTTTATATTATTTCCATCATATCATTATATTATTTATTATTCGAGCTTCTACATTTCAATTTATATCTTTGATTAAATTGTTTATTATTTCGCTTTTAATTTAAGAGAAAAATTTTAATTAGGTGAAATAGATTTAAAAAACCTGAAAATATTTTGGAAACACCTAATTCACCCCCCTCTTAGGTGTCATATAGGAACCAACAATTGGTATCAAAATTAGGACTCACGTAAGTTTATTTCTAAAGAAATTGTGAGGCTAAGGTCAATATAGTACTTTGATAGTATAGATTATTTTGATGGAAATAAATACATTAGAAAATTAAGATAAAAATTTTCTCTTGGCTATAGGAGTAAATTTTTGGGATGTAGTAGAAAATGGCCTTCATACTTCATTGAAAACTATAGTTGTGGATGATATAGTACCTAAGGATGAGATTGAATGGGATGAAATGGATAAAAGTTTTTTCACTCTAAATTATAAATTTGTATATATATACATATATATTGCCTTAAGTAGGAAAATTTCAAACAACTTTCAAGTTTTGAAACCACTTACAAAATTTGGAGTATATTGGAGAATACCTATGGAATCACTAATCTAATTGAAAAAGAGAAGAGTAAGCATAAAGAAGTAGCTCATATATGCTTTTTAGATAATGAGGTATGTCCTACCTCAAATTCTTGTAAAGATGATTTTCCTACTTATTCCCATTCTCGTGATAATGAAGATGATTTTTACCTAGATATCATCTATGATGTCCAAGAAAAAAAGAAGATGTCCACTAAATATAAAGAAACATTGAAATTACTACATGCATGCAAATTAGAAAATAAGAATTTAAACATGAATTGGAGTTAAAAAGTGTAGAATGGTTGTATGTAATATAATATGATTGGACACCTATATTTACTCAAATATGTTAACATAGAATGATAAATCTAAGAAAATCAACTAACTCAAAAGGATGAAATAAAAAGAAAACTAAATTATTGGTTAAGTTGCCTCCAAGAAATGTTTCGTTTACATTTGTAATTGGAAGATCCCACTACGATGCCAAGGTATTTTCAAATTGACAATTTCTAATGTGACCATTTTATGCCAAATAGTCATACATCCAGATGTGTCAATTTAAGTATAGGATTTTATTTACATTAGGTTCCCTATTATTACACCAAAATTAAATACCTTAGGTTTTATGGCAAGAGAAATTCCTTTGGAAGTTTATGGTATGGAAAACTCCTTTTGTAACTCCCTAAACCTATCCCATGCCTCATATAATGATTCCCATCATTCTATTGGAAGTATTTGGTGAGGAAAGCTTGAAATAATTGCTTCCATGTATTGATATGTTATTGGTTAAAAGAGTTCACCCACACCTTAATTTTATCCTTTAAAGTGAAAGGTGACAACCTCATTCTCACTGAATCTTTTGACATCCCATTGAACTAGAAAGTATCACAAATCTCTATAAATTTTGTATGATGGGCATTGGGATCATCATTCACCAACCTATAAAATTTGACACTTAACTAAAGGATGTTAAGTAGAGCAGGCTTGATCTAAAAATTATTTGCTTGAATGGTAGGCCTTGAAATTTCTTCTTGGTTGAAACCTAGCCTCATGAAGTCCATTAATGTCCTTTGGGCACCTACCATGTCTCTTCTTCTGCCATAGTTCTTTGAATAATCCCTTAGTGCTTAACTTTTCTTAACTTTTTCTCTTTCCTAGTGATATTTGAGAACTATTCTTTGATTAATTTGTCAGACCTTCTTGCACTCCTTGTGTTAATGCACATGAAAATACAAAAGGAAAGGTATAAAAAACCCTTAAATCAAAATTACGAAATTAAGCAAGATGCTAATCAAAATCCTGGCAATGGCACCAAAGACTTGATGAGCACTTTATGTGAACACTCACTAGCTTTACGCTACATTGCAATTATATGATTCGTTACAATTATAATATAACGAATATCATCTCATAAAGACTATGTCTAGTCATCTAATGATTCAAGTTCTAATTTTTTTTAACAAAGAAAAAAAACATCACAAACTGAAAATAATCTAAGAAAGGTAGGTTATCAAATTAAAGAACAATCTGCAGGAACTTTTGAAATCAAGATTAAAGACTAAGAATTACTTTTATCCCTATTTGTTTCCCTCTTATTTTATTGATTCAATTTATATTTGGCCTAAAATTTCTTAATATTTTAGTCACCCTATCTCTAGGTGTAACTAAGTTTCCCTAGCTAAATAATATAGGATTAATATTACAATCTCTCAATATACAAAGCCTTTCTTTGAAATTCAACTAGTTATGCAGTGATTCTATAAGCAATTTATTATCCAGTTGAGATCTCTATCTAATCAATTAATAAATCTAATATTTATAAGAATATTAAATGCCACCTCTCCTTGTGCACTCAACATAGATTACTAAGCTCACTCCCTTGATTTATTATAATGTATAAGCACAATAATCACCACAAAATCCATTTCATTAAATTAGTAAACTAGAGCTCATAAATATTTCAAAGAGAAATTCCTATTAGATTTTCAACCAATCATAACATAAATAATTTCAATAATAACCATATATTTTCCATACAATAGAACGTGATGAGAAGAATTAAAAAAAAAAACAACAAGTGACATGCTATTTTCTCTTCACTTTCCAAGTTGGAGAATCTAGAAAATTAGAGAACTCTTAAAGCCTTAGATTATTGATCTTGATTTCATTCACCTAAATCTTTAAAGATCAGTTTCTTAGCTTGTACGGCATGTTGAAAAAAAATACTTGGCAGCTCCTAAGGTCACATACCCTTAAATATGTCATAACATTTTAAAATAATCTAAAACGAGCACATAGGAGCATTTAATTGAGCCATGATTGTGACCCAAGGTCACGTTCTTAACCTATTTTGGCACTGATTTTTCTATAGTAATGATCGTGACTTTGGCTAGTCATGATCATGACTTTCATTTTTTCATTTTTTTGAAACTTTGGTCCTTCCATCAAGTTTATAAGGCACTCTATTAAGCGTCAACATAAATAAAGACCAATATCTTGCTTAAAATCAGCACTCAAATACTTAAAAACATTAAAAAAATAACAATAAAAAATATATCGAATTAAATCTTAAGCACAACATAATCATGCAAAACCACATACTTATCAACTAAGAAGACATAAAAAAGCACATCAATCTATGTTTATGCCAATATTAATCAAATTTAATTAATAATAAACAAACATAAGTGCATAAATATAAAGAGATAAAGGAAGAAAGGAACACAAGGATTTATATAGGCTCAACTACTCAGATCAATCAATGTTTATGCCAATATCAATCAAATTAAATTAATAATAAACAAACACAAGTGCATAAATATAAAGGGATAAAGGAAGAAAGGAACACAAGGATTTATAGAGGTTAAACTACTCTAAAGATAACCTAGATCCTCCTCCAATGACTTGTTGGAAATTGCACTAAAAAAATCTTCCTTAGGGTGAAGAATAACTCTTACAACTTCTTCTTTCCATAAAGGAGGCGAAGAGAAACTTTTAGAATCTTACTTTAAGGTGAAGAGTAAGTTGAAAATCTTTTTTAATAAGAGATCAAGATGAAATAACAACATCTTGTCTCCATGAGTCAAGAGAAACTCATAAAAATCTTGAATTCAATGGCTAAGATAACCCAATACAATCTCACATTAAATTAATAAAGAGTAACCCTTAACATCAAATGCAGTCAATGCAATGTTATACCTTATGCATTCCCTAATGATCATATAAAGCATAAAACATTTCCAATTCACATTCAACAATTGCAATTCAAATCTTCTTTATCCTAGTGAATAGTGAATTATTAAATCTACTTTCAAGGTAAAGAGTAGCCTCTAACTCAATCAATAAATCAATAAATTCAACTCCCCTGATTGTGTAACCAAAATATAACTTTAATGAGGTTTCAGTAAAGCTTAAACAATAAAATCATTTATGTAATTTTCATAGATCAATAAACAATATAGCAAGTTTCCTAACACTTCAATAAATAATAATAAAATTGAACTAAAAACCAATAAAATTGAAGTAAGATGAACACAAATTGTATAATTATGCAATGTTTATAAACTAACTCCAATAACACATGATTATAACCTTCCAAAATTTTTAAAATGAACTAAAAAAACTAAAAGAGCCTTGATAAATCACTTAAAATATATTGAAATAATAAACAAAAAATTAAAGCGTAATACAGAAGGATCGTATGAAGAATAGAATAAGAAAATGTATTAGCTATGAAATATGTCTTGTCAAACTTCCACCGCAACAAAGAAATGTTTCTAACCTTCAAAAATCACATAAGTGGGTTAAAAAACTTCTAAGAAGATATAAAATAACTATAATAGATTTGTGTAATTTTAAAGCATAAAAATCTAATTTAAATAACCAAAGTTGAGTAAAAAAGATGAAAAATCCAAATTTGAAAAAATTTGGTATATATGAATATATGACCTTATAACTATTGAAATGGAGCCCTAAATATACAAATAAATGTCCAATGAAACCTTTAATGTTTAAACACACTGAAAACAACAAACTTGCAATACTAAAAACAAATTTATATAAAGAAGAATCAAGATAAACAATGAAGAACATAAAGAAATTGCAGCTTGTGTAAATATGATATTGAGAGCTCAAATATTTGATAAAATTGCATAAAAATTCTTATGGAAGCTCTAGAATATTTATTTATAGTATTAGGGAGCGCATTGAATCGTGGATAAGAGTTGTGGACATTAGAGGGGTGAGAAATTAAAAAAAAATAGTTGCCACATTCTAAAAAACTAGCCGTTGAACATTACCTTTGGTTTGCATGGACATTAGTGGCACCATTTATAAGCCAAGTTAATCTCCTTTAATACGACTATAATGATAGGTTTCATGACTATAATAGCTTCATAACAATCCACGTTAATGATGGCCATTGCTATAATGACAAATGCTTCTAATACTTGGGCAAAACATGTCCAAACACTTATAAACTTTTTCCTAACATCAAATGTTACTTAAACAAAGCCATAAAAGATTCCAAAGATGATTTTAGACACCTAGACTTCCTAGATAAGTTTAATAAAAAATATATGCCTTGGTTTATAACAAATGAAGGTCATTTAGATACTATATTTTCAAAATAATTCACAAGCATACTAACAGCTTTCATAAACGCTTAAAAACTTTTCAAAGTTTCGACAATCATCTCAATGAATTTCTAAACTTTCTTAAATATTTTTTTTCTTATAAAAATTTTACTCAAAGTAATTAAACATACTTAAAAACCATTTAAAATTTTTTCAGATTGTTTAGACATATCAAAAGGACTTCTTTTATAACAAATTACACAATTTCCTCTTGAATATGCAACTTTATATTAATGTGAAATTTTAAACCAATTTTTAACATGTCAATGCCATCATTAAATTCAATTATCCACTAAAAAATTTATTCAATACCTACAAGAAAATGTTCAAGTAAATCTGAAATGCAAATGTGAGCCCCTTTTTCAAGCATTAATAAAGATTAAGGAAACTTACAACTTAAAAACTTTCATAAACTAATAATTCTAGATCTTCTTTCTAGATTTAATTGTACTTAATAAACTATTGTGATATACATATTATGCCTAGCAAATTTATATACTCTAATTCTTTAGAGTCTTTTTTTTAAGAATCAATTTTATCCAACATTTCATAAACAAAGGATTGAAAGCTCTCTTAACCTTACATTAGCCAATTCTTCTAACAAATGTGATCCTTTTCTCTTAAAAACTCCAAGATCACATAGATAGCCTAAACCTATCATTTAGTTGAATATATGCAAAGATTAGATTATGATTACTCCACTACTTATAGATGATATTTAGGGCATTCCCTCTTATAGTCATATATATATATATTCAATGGGGTCAAGAACCCTTTTTCACTAAGTAGCTTAGATTGATTCTTTATAACCCATATAGTATTAGTGAAGGGAAACATAATATGACTAAAGAAATCCTTTAGATATTATTAAGATCTATTACTTTTTTATCAATTATAACTTTCTTCCTCATGAGGGATATGTTAGTGATATCAATTGTCATATTATTCTAACTATGATGGGAAACTTCACTATAATTAAAAATTTCAACACATTTCTTTCCTATATGGACTAATCATCACACTTTTGCTTTACCACTTTCATGTACCTTCTAAACCTAATGCCCTTATATATTCCTATGGAAAACATTTTACAAGTGAAATTCTTTTCACTTTGAGCTTTTAGATGGTTGATGGTTTTAGTAGTATTAAACACTTAGTGGATCCCATAAACATATGTTTTATAGATATATTGGTTTATCATTTTAGACGGGTTGAAAAGGGGTAGAATGATTATAAAGAGTAGTTGTACTTATTGTGCTAGAAGGACATGAATAATTAGTGATGGAGGACTGCTTTTTTGCAATAGACAATTGGATTCCCTATTATCTAAATATGGCGTTACTCATAAAGTTGCCACACCTTATGATCAACAAACTAGTAATCAAGTGGAAATTTCAAATCAAGAAATCAAAATAATATTAGAAAAGACCGTTAATGCATATAGGAAATATTGTTCTTTGAAATTGGAGGATGCATTATAGGCATATTGTACTGCCTTTAAGACACCCGTAGGTATGCTTCCGTATCACTTGGTTAATGGCAAATCATGTCATTTGTTTGTTAAATTAGAACATAAGGCATTTTGGGTAATTAATTTCTTATATTTTTATTTAAGGAAATCAGGTGAACAAAGATTATTGCAATAAAATGAATTAGATGAATTTAGACTTTATGCCTATGATAATGCCAAACTTTACAAAGAATAGATCAAGAATTGGCATCACAGAAATATTATTCCTCATGATTTCAATTTCAGTGACAGAGTTCTAATTTATAACTCTCACTTAAAACTTTTTCCTGGAAAGTTATGATCAAGATGGATTGGTCCTTATGATATGCTCAATGTCTATCCTTTTGGTACCATTGAAGTTTAAAATGGTCAATAATCTTTTAATGTCAATGGACAAAAAGCCACGCTTTATTTACCTAGTAGGGTGATGAACCTATTAAACTTCTTATGCTCTGTGACCCCCACTAGGTAATTTCTTATTTTAATTATTTAAGAATTTTTTATGGATTTCTCTCTAATTTTAGCTTGCGCTTTTAGTTTTGTTTTTCTTTCTTTTAAAAAGCTTATCTTTCTAGTCTTTCTTATTTCTTTTTATTTCTTATCTTTTCAATGTTTTAAATTTTAGTTGAGTTTTATTGTGTTTAAGTGTCTTTTTCTCTTTAATTTGCTTGTTTGGTCTTAATTTAGTATGTGTTTAATTAAGTTTTTCAAATTTAAGTTGTTTAAGTGTGTTCTTTTAAGTTTTAGTTAGCTTTTCCTTTTAATATTTTGCTTTTAATTTGCTTTTGTTAAGTTTGATTTTCTTACCATTTTAAGTCCTTTTTAGCTTGTTTAAGTTGATTTTAGTGTATTTTCCTTTAATTTTTTAATTATTTTCTTTTTAGCTTTTTTTATTTTTATTTTACCTTTCTTTTAAATTTCAACCTTTCAAGTTTATTCTTCTTTAATTTTGGTGCTTTTAAATCCTAATCTTGAGCAAATTAGTTGTCATCTTCTGAATTTTGTCTATGATTAATTTAGGGTTAATTAGATGAGGAATTGAGTTGAAACTGTTAGTTTTGGAGGATTATGCAGTAGTTAAAACGTTAGGTGTAAAATGGCTGGGTTTAATTTTCTGAACCACCATTTAAATCTAACTGGAGAGTCAAATGCCGAAACCAAAACAATGCCATTTAATTCTCTAGTACCCGCTGTTTAAGTCCTTGTTACGCATAAAAATGATGTAGTTTTGGCTCAACTTTGTCTTCTTCCTCCTTTCTTCTCATTTATGATGCAGACTCGCCTAACCCTAAATCCTTGACTGCTTACTCATTTATCCACCACAATTTGCATTCTTAGGCTCAAATTGAATTAATTTCCATCCTCTAACTAATTCTAGCCTGAAATCACTCCAACAAACTATAAAAATGCATCAAAATTACTTAGAACCTGCATAAGTTACTGATTATGTTTGACTCTTTAATAGCATTGTTCTTAAGAATTAGGCATTGTTTTGCAATAATTTCAATACTATTGGAATCCTTGCCCTATTCTATATCTTTTGGTACCAATCTTATGCTTTAATTTTTTTGTTAAAAATTTAGGAATTTTCTAGGAACGCGTAGTTTAGTAATTTCTCATTTTAGCCTATCGTTCGACTCTAATTCGTTTATTTTATGTGTACTTTAGGATAAAAATGAGCCTTAGACAATTTCAAGTTGCTTCTAGCTCAAGAAAGCGACCTGCCTTCGAGGATTCCTACTTCTCGAGTCGAGAGATTGCTAATTGGTTCGAGAGTCACCTCCCAAACCAATTTATTAGTGAAATGTCTCTGGCCCCTTCCTTCGATGCTAAGTTGACGTATTTAGTGCTTTTTAGGCTTTTGGTTGGGACCCTATTCTTGTCCTTGTTGGACCCTACCACCTTTTGTTAGTATTGGAATTCTGGGCCAAGATATTCATTTGATAGTGGGAGGTACACTTATTATTGTAACTCAAACTTCGCTTTCTACTCTTTTAGATAACCAAATGTTGGGGAACCTTATATTCATCGAGTTTATCAAGTATATGGTGACAATGTGGAGTCGACTCCCTCAGTCATCATTGAGATTGCTCGAGTTGAATTGCAATAGGTCAAGCCACCAGGTAAACATTATTACACCAATTATCAATTATTTATCCAGAAGAGGATAATAGTTGATTTATTGAGTTACAATGTGCCGCCTCGTGCCAATGTTTAAGTTGATTTTAGTGTATTTTCCTTAAAGTTTTTATTTATTTTCTTTTTAGTCCTTTTAATTTTATTTTATGTTTCTTGTAAATTTCAAACCTTTCAAGCTTGTTATTCTTTAATTTTGGTGCTTTTAAATCTTAATTTTGAGCGAATTAGTTGTGTTATCTTTTGATTTTTGTCTAGGATTAATTTGGGGTTAATTAGATGAGGAATTGAGTTGAAAATGTTAGTTTTAGAGGATTATGTAGAGGTTAAAATGTGGGGTGTAAAATGAAGGGGTTTAGTTGTCTAAACTGCTATTTAAATCTAAATAGAGAGTCCAATGGCGATACCAAAACAATGGCATTTAACTCTCTAGTACCCACTGGTTAAGTCCCTGTTAAGGACAAAAATGATGCAGTTTCGGCTTCACTTTGTCTTTTTCCTCCTTTCTTCTCCTTCACGACGTAGAGTTGGCTAACCCTAAATCCTTGACATCTTGCTCATTTATCCACCAAAATTTGCAATTGTTGGGCTCAAATTGAATGAATTTCCATCCTCTAACAACTTCTAGCCTAAAATAATTAAAAAAAACTCTAAAAATGCATCAAAATTGCTTAAAACCTATAAGAGTTATTGTTTATATTTGACTCTTTAGTTGCTTTTTTCTTATGATTTATGCATTGTTTTACAATGATTTTAGTACTATTGGAATCCTTGGATTATTCTATATCTTTTGGTACTAATCTTATGCATTAATTTGTTCATAAAAAAGTTAGGAATTTTTTGAAAATGGGTAGTTTAGTAATTTCTCATTTTAACTTATTTTTGGACTTTAATTCATTTGTTTTGTGTTTACTTTAGGCTAAAAATGAATCTTAAAGAATTTTAAGGTTCTTCTAGCTCAAGAAAGTTTGGGTCAATAGAAGACTAATTGGTTTGAGAGTCAACTCCCAAACCAATTTATTAGTGAAAAGTCTCTGACCCCTTCCTTGGATGCTAAGTTTGATGTATCTAGTGCTTTTCGTGCTTTCGGTTGGGACCCTATTCTTATCCTTGTTGGCCCCTTCTACCCTTTGCTAGTATTGGAATTCTAGGCCAAGATATTCATTTGATAGTGAGAGGTACACTTATTATTGTCACCCAAGCTTCACTTTCTACTCTTTTAGGTTACCAAAAGTTAGGGAACCTTATATTCATCGATTTTAACAAGTACATGGTGATAGTGTGGAGTCAAATCCCTCATTTATCATTGAGATTGCTTGAGCTGAATTGAAATTGGTCAAGTCACTAGGTAAAAATTGTTATCCCACTTATCAATTATTTATCCAAAAGAGGATAATAGTTGATTTATTGAGTTTCAATGTGCTGCCTCGTGCCAATGGTTGAATTAAGTTAGGTATAACGATACGTACACTTTGCATAATAAGTTTATGGGTTTAGGAGCCATAGAGGGTTTGCAACTCTCCCCTTTTATTTTGAATAAAATTCAGAAGGTGGCCCATTTTAAGCACTTCAACAAGAACTTCTGCTTCCCAGCCTTGATGACTCTAATTCTTTAGGAGGCTAGTGTTTCTTTCGAGGGTTAAGCCGCAATCCAGCCACATCCTTCCTCTATCATGGACTGCCTTATAAGAAGCTATTGAATTATGTCCATATGGGTGGTAAGCGGCACCAATTTACTTGACAACCTCTTTAGGGTGCTAAGAGAGCTAATGATTAAGAAGATCTTACGCCCGAGCAAGTTAAAGCCTTTGAAAAAGGTATGAGTAAGGCTTCTTCTAAAGCCACTCCTAGTGTCTATCACCCTCCTCCTACTACTGATGCCCCTTCTATTAGGCCTTCCTTTGTCACTGATAACTAGATGGCTATGTTCCTTCGCCTCGAGCAACATATGTTAAGAACAAAGTAAAAGGTTGATGATGTTTAGGATAAAGTTAATCGAGAATAGAGTCAAACTGGTGTCCTTTGGAACTATGTTCATGCTTGATTGTCACCACATAGTTATCTTAGTAAGGCTTTTGTTCTTTTGTTCTTGCTTAGGGCTCTTTTGTTTTTGCTACCGTAATTGTTTTCTTTTGATATATTCCTTTTGATTATTTTTGGTTTTGGATTTGGATGTATATGCTCCCTTTTTGGATACTTTCACAGTTATATTTATATTCATGGAGCATTCTTTTTAGTGTGTTTTGTACTTATTCTTTTATCTTTTTCTATGGTCTCCAGCTCATTGTTTTTAATGGTTATGCTCAGCTTTCAATCTTCTTTTTAATGGATCGTCAAGAGAACTTATTATCCAGGTGGTTTCTAGTCCTTATCTCCCATTTCAAGTTTTTCTTTATGCTTTATAAATATTGGGGACCAATGTTCACCTTTAATTGTTGAGGGAGGGCATACCTTGTTAATTTTAGATCAATGTCATGTTTTGGATGATAAATTCCTTATGATCATTTTGTACATTTTATTTTTAAAATGAATATGTCTAAGCAATTAGTTACACTTTTTAAACATTTTCACCATCCTTGTTTAAAAAATGATTAAATGGAAACAAAGAGGAAAGAAAACAAAAATAAAATGTTCTTAAATTTTATTAAAAGTGAGCAAGTTTTTCATTCACTCCATTGTCGTCAATGTAATTAGTTAAAGTTAAAGAGTGATGTTAGTAGCCATGATAGTATAATACCAACTATCAAACAATAAAACCTCATAATGAAATAGATGGCAAGCTAGGGTAAAATCATGCGGAATTAGAATGTTACTGCTATTTCAAATGTTGTAAAAAAAGAAAACAAAAGCCTTGAAGATTATGAAAGGTAAACTAAGCTAAGATGCAGTCAACGCAATCAAGAGACAAGCATAGAACAAAACACTAAAATAATGCTAATAATATATAAAAAATAGGCTAACGGTATCATCGAGTTTCTAAGATATAAAAAATGGGTTAATGGTATCATTGAGTTTCTAAGATAACTATTGATCATTGAGTTTATATAAAAGGTGTTCTATCCAAGGTGCTAGCAGATAGGTTTGAACAAGCTCTCAAATCTTTAGTTTCTATAACTTAGGCAAATCTAGCAAGCTTCAGAAATACCCCTATCTTTACTATAACCTAGAATAAGCACTCTAAGATTAATAGTGAAGATTCATTAGGTAATGAGGAATGACTAACTTAGGCTACTAACATATAAGCTCAGAAAGTGTAACATAAAGGTATAGAACCCTAGACTAAGTATACTAACAAATCCAACTAGCCTATTGCTAATTTTGGAAATCGCTAAGGACAATTATGTATCACATGCTCAATCTAAGCGTTCAAATTAGGAAATTACCTAAAAGGTAATCAAGCTTAAAGATAATTCCTAATTCATGACATTTATTCGAAGTCCTTAACCAACATAGCATAAAAACATCATTTTAATTAAAACCCAACTTCATTGTCACAATCAACTTCCCTTCATCCCTTCAGCATCTCCAAGCCCTTAAGAATTTAGCCACACTTGGTTAAATTAAGAAAAATTGACATTGAATAAACAAGAACCATATTTAATTAAGGGAATTCAAAACTAAAAAAATATGAAATTAATATTGAAAACCTCAATGCAACACCTAATCTAAGGAAAATTCAAGCTAATTATCAACTAGTCACTCCCTAAAAAATTTTAGCTTACCCAAAACATGATAAAACCTGAAATTAAAAACATTCTAACCTAAGAATATGCATAAATTCAAATCTAAAGCAAAACCAAAACAAATACATCAACAATAATCAAAAAACCAATGCAATCAACCATTAAACCATCCAAATCCAACGCGGGAAAACTTGTAAACACATAATATTAAGCTCACAAAATCAAATCCAAAGCTAAAAATTGCATAAACAAACTTCTATATATATATATATATATATGAATCTATCCATTAATCAAGGTGTTCAAGCTCCAAATCCACTAAAAACTCAACTTAAGCATTAGAAAATCTAGAAATTCAAAAATAGTAGAAGAGAAATTGTTAAAAAATAATATTTAAAACATTGAACTGCCTAGAACAAGTAACTAAAGGAAATGAAATCAAACCAACATCAAAACCTCACTTAATGCACTAAGAAATTGACTAGAAAACAAGGAAAGCTGGGAAAACAAGGTAGTTGTTCTTCCCTCATTTTTTCTCATTGGAGGGGTTTCTATTCCCCTTCCAATCTGGTCCAATACAAGGTTTGAGAAATGCCCTTTCCATCCCTATTTTTTTTTTCATTGTAAGGCATCAATACAATGGGCTGGTGAACTATATATGATGGGTGAAGAAACCCATTGAATACCTTTTGGACAGTAGCTTTTCCTTCAAATTTTTTCTCAAAGTCTCTTCTAAACTTCTTCCTTTAAACTTTAATTTGTATTCCACCATTAAATTTGCACGTAAACTCAATAGGAACACAAAATTAGTAATTAAAAGAAAAAATAGGAATGAATTGACATTAAAATGCATATAAAACCTTAAGATAATTCAACCCTATCAAGCCAGATGAAGTGAGGCGATTTAATTGAGTAATTAGGGATGTTTAAGATAAAATTTTCATCTTCACATAAAAAGACTAAAGGACCTCTCAATTAAGACAAGTTTACATAATTATTAATTTTTTGTGTTTAAATGATTAAGATTGTGGAATTGTTTAAAACAATGATACCTTTTTGGTTGGGTTATATTCATTTTTTGACTTGGAATGGAAGTATAAACTTACGATGAATTGGAAGAAACATATAGTGATTTAACTTCTTTTGTGACCTGATTAGATGAATCAATTTCATAACCTCTTGGGTTTTCAAATTTATTGAATGATTAAAGAAATTTATTTGATGACATTGGTTGTTAAATTGGCATTATTTTTCCTAAGATTATATATTATGTGAATTTGATGATGAATTGATTTGCTTTAGGATAAGAAAACATTTAAATGTGGGGGAGTTGATATGAGTTCATTTCTTAGAGTTTTTTTATAATTTTTTATGGTAATTTGCTCCTATCTTAATGTTAAATTGTTTAATTTATGTCTTGGATTGTTTAATTTGCATATGGCAACACAATTGAAGTGGGAATGGAGTAATGAAGAATTAAGTTAATTTAAAAGCAAAACAGTGGTACTTGGCAGCCCTGTATATAAGTCTTTAAGACCCACTTTGTACTCTATTTTGGGACTCAAATATAGGGGGTTAAATGGTGTCATTGTACTCCCTTTAAAGCGTCATTTAAGGAGCAGTCAAGATAAAAATAGTTGGATCTTCAATTGTCATTAGCTGCAACTTCCCAACTTGCTCTTGTATGTCTGAAATGAAAAACAATAAGAAGAAACACATGGAACAATAAATTAAGGAGAGAAAATCAGATTATGCTAGATCTAGGGCTTTTTTCTCTTATACTTCATCTTTTTTTATCTTGTTTTGAAGATTTGAGTTATAGTTAAGGATTGTAGAAGCTCAAATATATGAATCAAGCGTGTAAACATGTTTGTGGCCCATTATTGGCGCATTATAACCTACTTTTATATTAAAACTTCATCTTTAGTTGTCATTTGTTAATGAACATGTTGAATATAATGAGTATGATTTATTTCTTGTTTCTATTGAGAAGCAAATTCAAATCTTGGTTCATCACTATCATCAACATCCAAAACTATGGTCAACTTACTTATACCACACGTCTCATTAGGACATAGAAAAACCCCCAACATATTTAGTAAAAAAAACTTCTATGAAATTCATATTCAGAGTTTGCTTTATGAGTCCTGAGTATAATGGAATTAATTTCAATTATATTGTCCTTCACTTGGTATATAGATTGTATACATTCTATCTGAGAAATTTTTCCTCCTGTACGAATTCTTTGCTAGTCATTTGGAACTCCTAGCATCTACCCAACACTATCAGCATATATGGGCTCCATAATGTTATTTTTAATGGCTAGCATGTCATCACAAAGATTAAATCAGAGGCATAACCAATAACAGACATCATGTTTTATCTTAAATCGCCATATACGAGCAAAGTGCCCTAAACCCACGTTAGTAATCCATGTTAACTATTGTCGGGTTAGCAACTAGATTAAATTAAAATCTTCTCTGAAGAACACCATATGACTGTGTCTTGCATAAGCATTTTCTAGAATACATGTAAAAAGAAAACATTATCATTGATTGGTTGGAAAAATGAGCATGTACCTATTTATTTTCATAAAGATCCACAAAAAATCATAATGCAGGCCTTTAACTGCATCTATATAAATTTTTTAAGTAAGAAGTATTGACATGAACTAACCTCTCAGTTACATAACATGAGCTTGACTGTACCTATACACAAAGGTTCATTGGATACAACGAGTGGAATTACTTGAGTCAAAGGGAAAATGGATGAGCATATGGGTAGACTTGCATTAACTGACTCTATATAACTTTGAAATTAGTATGGTTGACTGTGTCTTTTGGTTGGGTTTTAAGATGGTTTATTGGCAAAGAATGAGTGGCCAGATCTAGACTGACCAAATAAACCATTGAATAATGTTTGAGGCATTTGTTTACTAACGTGAAAACAAATGTGTGGTGAGGAGACAAATTGAATGGATTAAAGTTAAAGGGTTACAACATTGAAGGAAGGGAAAACCTATGGTTGAATCTTCTTTCTATTTGAAGATCATGTCGATCAATATGGCTTCTGACACCTACATGACTGATGTTTTAACTAACCATTTATCAATGTGGTCAGTCTGTTTACATCACATTTAAAATTACACCAGTAACCATGGATAATAGGGCAACTTTTAGGGTTTCCTATGACATTTAAACATAATTTTCCAAACTTCGATTCGTATATTTGAGTGTTTCTTATAAATCCAAGGCAATTGTAGAAGCTTAGAGTACTAACCAATAGTTTGTTAAAATTCTTTGACTTTAAACGTGTTATCTTCTTGCTTAAGATTGGGCTAAGAAGAGCATTGTGACAGAACTGCCTATTCCAATAAATAATTCTAGCATCCAAACCTTATACTTTGAAAACATCCTTTGCTCTGCATCTTATCTCTACCCACTTTAGTTTACAGTAGGTTCTCAAATGGAGTGCACTCCCTTCAATATTGCTTCCTATTTCTTTCCATTTATATTTTAATTTCTTATTTGCAATCACAACATTACAGTACCTTTCCTCCATGTTGTTAATAATCATTTGTGTTTTTATTTTCCATTATAATGTGGCATAACATGCATATGTTTTAAACACTTGGTTTCATTTTGTCCTAACAATTATTGTTTGTTTTTTTATAGTAACTCCTAGACAATATAATGGCTTCGTCATCTACAACTAAAGTAATCATGAGAAGGCATATGAATTTCGTATGTTTTTATGGGCTCTAACCTAAGTTAGTAAATTCCTGGACTATCCAGAATCTCTGTAAAAGATTTTATGGGTGTCCTAATTTCGAGGTAAACTTTGACCAACAGTCAAACATTGCTATATGTTACCCATATTATGTACATAACTTGATGAAATTATGTTGAGGACTTAATTTCAGGGAAGCATAAGCTACAAATACTTCAAATGACTAGATGATGATTTTATGCCAAGGGGTATACATAACATCAACGAGTCAAGAGAAAGGAGCCGAATGATGGATAGGACACGCCATCTTTGTACCCATGCACCAAAGGGAGATGATGTTAGAAATCGATGTCTACTCCTAGTGCCTTGGGTCATGCTGAGGTTTGTCATCAATTTTTATGTCCATGATAAATGGTTTGAAATGGCATTATTCAACTTTCTATTATAGATCAGGCAAAAGTGTAGGAATCAATTCTCTTCTTCCATCTGTTTTTGCATTTAATATACGATGGGTTACTGTCTTAATTTTGTGATGTTCTGATGAGAATATGCTCCAATTATATATGAGCCTTAGTTATTGTCTATTACTTTTATGTAACTTCAAATAGAAAATCAAAATTATGTTTGAAATATGTCCTTGTATAAATGGTCATTACTAAATGCACTCTGAATTGTAAGATAATTTGATGAATGTTCAACTGTGACATACTTACTACATAATAAAAAGCAAGGAAGCCAAGTGTGTCAAATGTATCACATAAATCATTCGCCACAAAAGAAAAAAAAATTCAAGTAAGAAAAGGGAGTAGGTTTGATATAACTGCTTTCCAAATTTATTTCGATTTTCATAAGCTTAAGATTTCTGAAGATGTTTGGTATGCATACATAAGAACAGTTTCACATGATGTCATTCAGTTTTTTTACAACTTTGGATCAACATTGGTATAAAAAAAACTTTGGATCAGCATTATTATAACCTAAGAGTTTCGATACCATTTTGTTTCTAGATGAAAAATAAATGACCAAAACATCACACAGTTAACACAACATAATGAGATAACTATATCATCATTGAATCTTGTTGTTTAAGGAGTGGACCACAAATTTTTTGTAATGACAAGATCAACAAAGTTAAATTGTAATGGATACCATTTCAAATGTGTGTAACCTTGATTTTGACACTTAAAATCAATTTGGAACCCATTGCTATAAAGGGAATATGGCATCATTGTAAGTTGACATAACACCAACATTGTTCTATAAATGTTGGTTTAGAGGGCTTCCTTATAAAAAATAGTAGGTATCACTTTAGAGTTGGCCAACCACCATTCGTTACAAGACACATCTAATGTCTACTTGAAGCTAGTGCCCACAAAAGCTATGCCTACTATTTTTTTCATGTCCTACTTGCTCCTCATTTAGAGGTACTTCCTCAATGGATCGTATCAACGTATACTATTTTATAAGACTCATAATTTGTGACTACTTATTTTTTAAAGAGTTTATGATGTACTTTGTATAGAAATGGAAGTGGTTTTATAGACAATATGTTATAGGGTACTGCATCATCAATGGAATGTCTAATTAAGGGTGAATGCACCTCTAACCAAATGTTAACAATGCAAAGACTACATTTCTTAGTTGCAATTTAGGGAGTATATGACATGAAATATGTTGTGTAATTTTCTGTAACTTTTAAAAATTTTATCAGGCGGTTCACTGACCTCTAATGAAGCACAACTCAAATGCATTGAACCACATTATACTCAATTTGGGAGTTATACATAAAAGTGATAACATATCCTAAAATATGACTAACACAACCATGAATGAAATGTATATAGGGAGTATAACATTAATTAAGTATAACATATACAAAGTTTGAAGGCTTAGACTATAGAGTTTCTTTGGTCAATTTAACAGTTAGTGTATGAATTTTTAACAACTAAATTTTGTTAACAAGTTCTGTTGCCTTAAATGGGGTTTCCTTTGAATAGTCAAGTTCCAAGTAATCTATTGAGTAGTCATAAATATTTACAGTCACTTTAATATATTAGTTTAAACTCTTATAGCCAATCAGTTGGTTGTAAATTTCATGTATGACAATCATAATATTTAGGTAATTATGACATGTTGTTAGACATTAATCATGATATATGATTATAAATTGTTTAATTAGAGAATTAACGATAAATTTAAAAAGTTTTAATTTATCTAATCCTAGTTGTGAATTAGAATTAGAATTTATAATCATGACCAATATATTAAGATCTTAATGGATCACACATAAAAGTTTAACTAAAGGAGAGAAGTTATTAATTAAATTGAAGTTAATTGAGAAGTTTTAGAAACTTCAAAGATTAATATTTGATATTTGATCTTATAGGGATTGATTTATATGATGGTTAAAGTTTGAATTAATTTTAATTTTGATGAATTCTAAGGTTATGAAAAATTAGGTTTTTTTTTCATATAAATAGGAAGAAAAAGAAGAATTTAGCTATCACTATTTCATTCTTCCTTTTGATCAGAATTGAGTTTTCCTTTGTGATAGATCTATAGATACCTTAGAGATTAGACAATTAAACAACTAAGTGGTTAATATATTCAAGTGGGAGAAAATACATCAGCAAATCGAAAACAAGTTAATAAGAACTTGTTGATTTCTTGTTTATGTTTCAAATTAATTTTTATTAAAGATGATGCATAGATAAATTTTAGATTTTGTTCTACTGCACTTAGATTCGATCTTGGTTTATGTTTCCAACATAATATTGATTATGAACTATAAATCACTATAAATGACTCCATTTCAAACATCAAATCTTAGCCCTAACACAAAATTTTCAAAATTTTCAAATTACAAGAAACTTCTTTATTTAACTTAAGTTTTATGTAGAATCAAATTATTATTGTATAGTTTGGTTCCTTGGTCATCAATATTATATTTCTTATTTCCAAATTGAGTAAGTTACATTTATTGGAAAGTGAAATGTTCCTAAATAGGAATAGGTTCCATAAAACCATCGCTTGAGTGTCACCTTTCCCCATAACTTCATCCATTGTTTTCCACACACACACACACACACACACACACACACACACATACACACACACACACACACACACATATAATTCATCAATGGTCATGAATTTTTTGCCACCAATTCAAGGTCAGGTTGTTCATGAAGCTAATTCTAAGGTAAGCCATATATGTTTGAATAAGGCCACATCGAAAGACGCTTAATATAAGATTCATAAAATACCATAAATTCATATATTAAATAATTTTAGATTAAATAAATGTATACAAAATAGATTTTATAAAAATAAATATCATTACTTATTATATTAAATAAGTAAAAAATAGATCACATTACGTTCCATTACATTGAGACTCTCAAAATCTACACATATGAATTAATCAATGACAACAACATTTATAAACTCTTTCAAATCTAAAAAAATTGGATAAACATAAGAAATAAGATTCAAGTAAAAAAGGAATAGGAATTTTGGTATACATAGACCAATTTATACATAAATCATCTTTTATCATTTCAAAATAAACAAAATATAATACAAATTTAAGGATTCAAATTGAAAAAAGACTTTTAATAGTTTTAGTTAAAACATAAAAATTTGGTCTAAGTGCGAAAAAAATTTAAACAAGTAATATCAACCAATATTTGCTTTACTAATATATGAAACTATTATCTATTTGGCTATATATATATATATATTCTTATTCCTATTTTGTAATATAAAGTTTGGGAGCAGGATGTAGGCGTCAAAAGAGACCGTGTTAAGCATCCAGCTAACATGCATCAAGGTTAAGTAGGTAAAGAGATACTTGTTAATCTATTCCCTAAACAAAGTGTTTTCAACGACAACTTGTGGAATGAACCTAAAAGAACGTTATCGACAAAAAAAAAAAACATAGAGTTTATATGGTTATGGTTTTAGTATACGTCGTGGATTTACATCTACAGTTGTATGGACACTATACATGTAAGACCAAAATAAGAATTTGCATTCCACTTTGAGGCTAACACATCATCGTATTAGGTTTGCCAATGTTTTCTATATGCCCGCAAACCTACACCACTTGCACTAATTATTTGAATGAAAATTTCCATGAAACATCATGACAAACCCATATATCATTAAACACTTTCCATACACTTAAAAATAAAAACAGCGGGTGACAAGGATCACATACATGATTTAGTACAAGATCATTTAGACTACCATTGTACATGCAGCAAAAGGACTAGTATATGACTGCATATATTCAAAAAACATAGGTTAAAGCTTAAGATCCCATTAGAACATTGGTACATACATTACCACCCAGCAACACCATGCACACTAGGTTATATATGCAATAACAAGCTGTGAGTTAAAGATTCACCAACACTTCCACTCTGTATAAATAAACCAAGAAAAATGTCACTGCTTATATTCCCAAAATCTCAAGGCTCCAACTCCAGCATTACTACATATATATCTCCACCCACCAATCCTTCAACATAACAGGTGGACAGAACATTAAAAAAATTAACCTAAAAATAACTACCTAAAGAATGGCATACCTTATATCAGTGCTAGATCGATTTGATATCACTTTTTTAGCTCAAAATCAAATATCAAATCAACTTATCGGTAATGTACCAATTACAAGTAATAAAGTGGAGTAAATTTAAGACTCTAGAATGTCGAACCCACAAAGAGAATGTGTATTGGTGATTAATAAGGCAATTGGATCATAATTATCTAAGGAAACCAAGAAATTTTAAATTAAAGGGGTTAGATGACTCGATAAAAACTAAAAATGCCTAAAAACTTTCCAACTTTGTAATTAAATTCCAAATTATCTAAGGATTACCAAATGATTAAATTACTAAGGACTCGGCTTTAAATGACTTAAGTAAGTTATGAAATGTTGGAATCTCTAATCTAGGGCCTTCACCAACTTAAACATAACTATGGTTAAGTCTATGTATTTTCTCTAACCATCCTAAATTGATCTTTGGTTATTTCATCAATTAATAGGCATTAGG
>JAOXYD010120840.1:0-11209 GCA_028565735.1 Pinacopodium congolense | reverse complement strand
GGGCATCAATTAAACATTTAAACACTAAAATAGGGGTCATAATTCAACAAATTAACTATAAAAATCATATCAATTTGACCCCTATCAATGCTATCAATAATAAAATAACTTTTATTACCCAAATGGAAGTCTAAATAAGTTTCTAGATGACTTGGTTAGTAAAGCTACTAGTAATTCATTTAAAAGTCTAATAAAGTGTGAGCCTTATAGTAGTTCTTCCCATTCATCCATTGATTGTTAGATAAGGAGTCCTTTTGGCTATAAGTTAGAACAATCCTAATATGTTAACTTCAATAGACAAAGAGAAAACCACTACTCTAACAATTACAACCTTAGTTAAAGGAACCATCCTATTTTTCTTTGAGAGACAATGAAAACATCTATCACCTACCAGCCAATCCTCAGAGAACCACTCTACTTAGATTTAGAGCAAATTTACCTCTATAAAAGAAACCATGTTTTAAGAATATAGTGTTGAAGTACTTTCACATCAATAAGTCTAGAATGAAAAATCATAAGCTTTTAATTAATATTTTAGAGACTTGGGTATGCTAGATTGCACAAATATTACAGAAGGAGTTACCTGGTAAGTTAACTAGTATTACCGAAGCCAATTCTTAAGGACATCTTAAGGCCATCACTTTGAGAAGTAGTAGGGAAGTGAAGAGTGTAGGTTTAGAGAAGAAGAAGGAAGTGGAAGAGAAAGAAGAAGAGAAAGTGGGGAGTAGTAAGAAAGAGAAAGAGAAGGAAATTAAGAGTGACAAGGAGGAGAGACCACCTAGGTTATTTACTAATCCCAAGGTCTAACCTTACAAGCATAGGATTCCATATACTTAGATGTTGAAGAATACAAATTTAGATAAGTAATTTAAGAAGTTATTGGAAATCTTTAAGAGGTTGCATATTAGAATCCCATTTGTTGTGAAAATTGGTCAAATGCCCTTTTATGCAAAGTTTTTTAAGGGGATTCTTTCAAGGAAGAGGAAGTTTGAGGAGTATGAGATGGTTAAGCTTAATAAAGAGTGTTTAGTTATCCTGCTTAAGAATTTATCTCCAAATCTTAAGGATCCTGGTAGTTTCAACATTCCTTGCATTATAGGTAACTTACAGATAGATAAGGTTTTGATTGACTTAGGAGCAAGTATCAAATTGATGCCCATGTTTATTTTCAAAAATTTATGATTAAAAGAACCTAAACCCACTACAGTCTCATTGTAGTTAGCTAATTGTTCAGTGACCTACCCTAAAGAAATCATTAAGGATGTGTTAGTCAAAGTTGACAAGTTCAATTTTCCTTTTGATTTCTTATTGTTAGACATAAGAGAGGATAGTAAGGTGGACGACCATTCATGGCTACTGTCAGGGTACTGATTGATGCTCATAAAGATAAGTTTATAATTAGACTTTAGGATAAAGAAATTGAGTTTGATGTGTTCAAGGCAATGCAACATCCTTCCGATTTTGAGTCTTATAAGTTTTTTGGTGTTAGCTATATTAAGAACAACCCTTTAATTATTCTTTGTTCAGATTTTTTATAAAAGACGTTGACCTATTCACAATCTTTAGAGTATGATAAGGAGGAGGTTAGAGAAGTTTAAGAGAGTTAAAAGTTAGAAAGTAGTCATATAACTTGATTTAGTCTAGAAAGTATTAGACATACTAATTAAGCCCCTTCTAAAGCCATCTATAAAGGAGCCTTTAATTCTTGAACTCAAGCTTCTTCTTTACATTTAAAGTTTGCCTTTTTTTAGTCCTCCATCACACTTACCAGCTATGATTTCATATTCTTTGACAAATTCTATAGATGATAGACTATTGAGAGTGTTGAGAGACCATAAGGAAGCAATTAGATGGTCTATAGCTAACATTAAATGGTTAAGTCTTTCAATTTACATTCATAAGATTTTTATGAAATAAGGGAGCCAACATTTAGTGCAACCACAGTGTAGATTGAATCAAAAAATGAAGGAAGTGCATAATAACAAAGTAATGAAACTCCTAGGTATAGGTATCATTTTTCCTATCTATAATCCTATATGGGCTAGTCTAATTCAATTGATACCTAAGAAAGGATGAACTACCATCATGCAAAATGAGAAAAATGAGTTAAGAAAGGTTATTGGCTAGAGAATGTGCATCACATATAAAAAATTAAATGACGCTACTTATAAGGACTGTTTTTCTTTAACTATCATTGATCAAGTGATAGAAATATTAGCAACACATAGTTGTCATTATGCTTTATATGGGTATAGTGGATACCTTCAAATTCCTATCACTTTTAAGGATTAGGAGAAGACTACATTTACTTGTCCCTATGGCACCTTTGCTTATAATTTCAGGGCATTTTTCTTGTGTAATGCCCTAGCCATCTTTAAATGTTATATGATGGTTATCTTTTTAGATATGATTGAGACTTATATTGAGGTTTTCATAGATGATTTTTCTGTTTTTGGCACATTGTTTAATGCTTTCTTAGAAAATTTGGAAAAGGTATTAAAAAGGTATGAAAAGACTAACCTAATGTTAAATTAGGGAAATTTCATTTTTTTTTTAGTGTAAGAGTGCATTATGTTAGATCATAAGATCTCAAGTAGGGGTATTGAAATAGATCTGGTAAAGCTTAAAGTAATCACTCAAATTTCACCACCTAATTTAGTTTAAGCAATTAGTAGTTTTCTAGGCTATGCCAGATTCTATAAAAGGGTTATCAAGGATTTTCTAATATTACCTAACCCTTAATTTATCTCCTAACTAGGGATGCTATTGTTAACTTTCATGACAATCGTATGCATTTTTTAAGTTTTTAAAGGAGAAACTTACAACTCCATCTATCCTTATTTCACCTTATTAGCCTCTTCCATTTAAATTAATGTGTGATGCAATTGATTATGTAGTTGGTGCCATTCTTAGGTAAAGGAATGACAAGATTTTTTTTATCCCATTTGTTATATAAATCAGACCTTAAACAATGCACAAAATAATTACACCACCATTCAGAAGAAAATGTTAGTTGTTTTGATTAAATTTGATAATTGTTAGTCCTATTTAGTGCTTTCTAAGGTGATAGTTTATACGGACCATTCAAATCTCAAGTATATGATCAACAAGCCTGATACAAATGCATAATTTATTTAATGGATTCTCTTTTTACAAGAGTTTGACATCAAAATGAAGGATAATAAGGGAGTAAAAAACTTTATGGCTGATCATTTTTCATGTTTAGGTGAAGAGGTGATGGAGAAAGGAGATGACCAAGTCATCAGAAAAGTCTTTCCTGAGGAGCAATTGCTAGCTTTGATGACCATCCCATGGTATGTTGATTATATAAATTACTTAATTGGAAATATTCTTCCCTTTTAATCTTTCCTACCATTATAAGAAGAAGTTACAGACTGAAATTTAATGGTATATTTGGTGTGACTCTTTTTTATACCTGATTTGTGCTAATGATATTATTATGAGATGTTTATCTTCTAAGGAAGTGCCTTCTATTTTGAGTCATTATCATTTTAGAGAAGTTAGAGTATACTTTAAGCCTATTAGTATAATACATAAGTTGTTAGAATCCAATTTTTTGGCCCACCGTATTTAAGAATCTATTTTAATTTGTTAAGTCTTGTGACAATTATCAAAGGGTTAGGAATATTTCAAGGAGACATGAAATGCCAATGAATAACATTCTAGTTTGTCAATTGATTAATGTTTAGGGCATTGATTTCATGGTACCTTTTCTTAAGTCAAACTTCAACCAATACATTTTAAAGGTATTCAATTATCAGAGTAAATGGGTTGAAGTAATTGCCTTACCCATAAATAATGTAAGACATGTAGTTAAGTTTTTATAGAATAATATTTTTACGAGATTTAGGATACCCAAAGCCATTATTAGTGATGGAGGTTTGCACTTTTTTTACCAAACAATATGATTCCCTCATAGCTAAATATGGTGCTACCCATAAAGTTTCTACACCGTATCATCCTTAAACTAGTGGTCAAGTTGAAATATTTAGTAGTTAAATCAAAAGAATCTTAGAAAAGACCATTAGTAAATTGAGAAAAGTTTTGTTATTGAAATTGGATAATGGATTATGGGCTTATCCTACTGCTTTCATGACACCAGTAGGTATGTAGCCTTACAGGTTGGTTTATAGAAAATCTTGTCATTTACCTGTGGAGCTAGAATATAAAATCTATTGGGCAATAAATTTTTTGAATTTTGATTCAAAGAAGGAAAGTGAAAAGAGGTTGTTCTAGTTGAATGGGTTGGATGAGTTTAATCTTAAGGCTTATTAAAACTCTAAGTTGTATAAAGAGAGAGTCCAGAGGTGGCATGATAAGCATATACTTCAGTATGAGATTAAGGTAGGGGATGAGGTTTAGGTGTACAATTTAAGGTTAAAGCTATTTTCTGGGAAGTTAAGATAGAGATGGAATGGCCCTTTTGAAGTGTCTAAGGTTTATCCTTATGGAACAATTAAAGTTAAAAATGGTCAATCAAATTTCAAGCTTAATGGGAAAATGGTTAAACTTTACTTAACTAGTACAGTTAAGGAATTTGCTGAGACTTTTAAACTTTTTTATCCTCATTGAACTATGAATTTTCCACTTTAGTTAGTTATTTATATGTATGGTTACTTTATTTTGTGTTTTAGGACTTTAGTTTAAGTCTTCTTTATCTCTTTCGGTGTGTTTGGTGTGTTTCTCTTTAGATTGGTTTGATATATTTGGTTTTTTATGGTTTAAAATGCCATATTTTGGAGGAAATTATATGCATAATCCCTTAGTTTTGTTGGCCTTTTAGTTAGGAATGATTTGATGAAGTTTTTAAGTTGATTTTCATGTTTAAAGTTGCTAGATAGACTATTAATCATTGTTATAAATGACATCATTAATACTTGCAAAACCATGCGTTGAAGCACGAATTTGGGACTTAAATGGTGGGTAAAAATGATGCCATTAAACTCCTTTAAAACCACCATTGAACCCCACGTTAAATTAAAAAATGACATAGTTTTAAATAAACCCCTAAAATTCATATTCTTCCTCGTCTCTTCCCCTAATTGTCATCCTCTCCTTATTCACTACTGTCCATCCATTTTTTCTGTCATTTTTTCTTCAAATCCTATCCTTTTATTGAAATTGCCTCCTCCACCCATTTCTCCCATCATTTCACCCTATTTCCTTCTTTCCACTCAAACGTGCCTAAAACACCACCACTATCGATGTTCACTGCAGCCCCCCTATTTTTGCATTTTCTCACCATTTTGTAATCCTTTTTCTTAGATTTTAGTACCATTGTGTTCCAATTTTCATAAGCTTTCTTTTGTTACCAATTTCATTGCCTAAATATCTTACTATGGTTGAAGGAACTTTTGGTGAGGTGAGAATATTCTGGTAAGGGTGATAAAAAACATTTGAGCATTTCTGTACATTTTTGGACTCCTTTCAATTATATTTTACAATAGTTTTTATTTTGATGTCTCCTAAATCATTCACAGGTGTCACTTCTTTATAAAAGAGGATGCATTTCAACAATTCTCGATTTACCACCCGCAAGAATTTAGACTAGTATGATTCGTATGTCACCAATGATATTATTATCCAGAGATCAGTAGCACTAGCATTGTTGAGTTTGATGTTTCTATTGCATTGTGAGGTTTGGAGTGAGAGTCTATTCTTTTAATGGTAGGACCTTATTACCCCACTCTTATTTGTGTGTTTCATGGTGTGCTTCATAGTCTGAGATATTCTTGTTACCATTACTCGATCATTTTTATCTTTATTGTTATGAGTACCTAATAGGGGTATAAATATAACGATGATATTTATAAGTAGAAAAAGGATCCTTTATAAGGAGATACGGTTACTTCCAATCCCTCGTTTTCTATAGTTGAAGTTTATATGGATTTAGGCCTTTGTTGCCACCAAAGAACTTACACAACCACCTAGTTATGAGTTCGTGAGAGGGATCATGATGTTATTTCTCAATGCCAACATTACTCCATAGGCCAGTGTCCTTAATTAAGTGCATTTCCTAGATACTTATATTGTTTTTAAGATGTTGAATGGCTTATAACATGTGTAATTTCATTAGATTCCAATGAGTTAAGGAGAACTTCTACTATCCTTGTCTACTTACGAGGATCTTTTAACTGGTAGGAGGATCTTTTAAGCGATAAGAGTATATTTTAATGAAGAGGTAGTAGTACAGTCTGTAAGAGCTTCAAATATCTCACATTCCACACTTAAGTGGTGGTAGTATGCTCAAGTTGGAGATTTATGGTGTAACATTGATCATCACCCACAAGAGGAGGATGAGAGAGTTTATAATCTCATTAGACTAGCACAAACATTAGTTGCAGCTCCTGATGAGGTCATAACTGAGGCTTTAGCTAAGGCCACTCTAAGTTTTCAGCATCCACCTCTATCTGCTCTTACTCTTGTGCCTCTTTCTGCTCCACCTATCGATGATATGATGACTATTATTTTGAGGATGGAGAGTCATTTTAATGTTGTCCTGACAAATTTATGTACTCATATTGAGGTCTAGCCTTACTAATATTTGTGCTTAGGTAGATCACCTACAACAGCAAATGGATCAGAAGTGAGATTATATGTGATCCCATGAATAGGGCCCTAGTAGTTAGTTGCTTTTAGATTGTACCTTTTGACTTTTGTTCTTGGAGATAGATCTAAAATCTTTGGTGAGGGTTCTTAGATATAATGAACTTAAATTTAAGGTTCTTAAGATTAATGCATTTTATTCCAATTTTTTTATGGACCAAATAGATAAATTGAGTTTAAAAGACAAAAGGAATTTCCATAACCATTGGTTATATCTTGTTTTTATTATAAATGCCCTAAATATATCTAACAAATTGTTTTTTTTATTAGTTTAACCATTGAATTATGAAGCCTTAGTTATATTATTTTTTATTAGACTCTTAATTCATTAGCTCATGTTTAAATAGAACATTATTTATTTAATTTTGTTATTTAATTTATTTTGTTTTGTTATTTTACCTTTATTTACTTTCATGTAGTCAATTTAGAAATTTCTAGGTAATTAAAAACTAATTGTCTTAGTATTATGCACAGATTCCTAGGGAGATGATATATGTACTTCACTATTTTATACTACTTGTTGACAAGGTACATTTGCTTTTGGTTGTTCTAGGATCAGGTTAATTAAAATTGTAATATAATTAGACTATAATAAATTTTTAGCGTTGTTGCTAGGGAATCTAGTTTGTTAATATTGGGATATCAATGTTAATTATTCTAAACTTTATTTTGTTATTTTTTATTAATTCCTTTAGTATTTTATTTTATCTTATTTGAGTTCGAGTTATGCACGCGATTGTCTTTTTGTGGTCACAAATAAGTGTCAATATGCATATAAAAAAATTGTCTAGACTACCAATAGTATGATAACTACATTGCTTTAGTCGATGGAAGAAAAGCTCAGTTGAATGGCTTATGAGGACCATAGGAGCAACACCTATAGATATCATTAGATGCATCATCCATATCATTTTTAGACTAATTTAGCTTACTTTAACCTACCTCATTAGAGTCACTATCAACAACAAGACGAATAATTAAGGTTGAGAAAGCTATTGGTAAAGGCAATAGCCATTTTCAAAGCTTGAATCAAAGGTGTAAAAGCTTTTATCCCGAACTTGGCATCATAGGTTAAGCAATCAGTTCAACAAGAAGATGAGTCAAGGTTAGAAGACATATTTAGTAAATTCATATATGCAAATATGGCTAAGCATAAAGTTGTGGAAGCTCATCTTGAAAGTATGTAGGCTCACCTAGAGAATATTGCAGCCTCTTTTCAAGACTTTGTGACACGAATAAGGGCAGATGGCTAGATTAAACACAAAACATGAGCAAGAACATAGGCTCGACATTATAGAGGTGAAACTAAGTGAGAAAGAAAATGAAAATTTAATTAAAAACAGCGAGGAGCTTATTTTTGAGCTAATTAAGGAGGATGAAAAGACTATTGATGTTACAAACTCCACAGTAGACAAACACATACATTTGTGCTTTGATTTTATTGTTATCACAATTTTTTATTGCCAGCAATAATTTTCGTATCAAAACCTTTTACCAAGGTACCTTATAAAAGAAAGTGGAGGTATGCGAAGTGATTTTGTGGTTGGTGCTATAGCTTATATTTTATTGGTAAGTCATCCTAGATATAAAGAGTTTGGCTTAAGATATGGACCTAGGAAGAGAATAATTATTTTCTAACATTATGGTACAACTAAAAGACTTTAAAGAAATGCTTGTTGTTAGGAAACAAACCATTTAAATTTGAGTGTTTGCTTTCTGGTAGGATCATAGATTTCAATTTCTGATATTTCAATTTAGTTTGTATTTTTATTGTCTTTTTACTTTCACTTATCTCTTTTTAGGCTTGCTCTCTTATCTTTTAGTAGCATGGATGGATGGCTGGATTAGCTATCAACATTATACATTCAGGTGGGTTTTTTTTTCCTTGTCTTTACTTTTATTATTTTTTATGTTATTAGAACATCAATAGCGATGTTCAATTTAAGTGTGGAGGAAGCAAAGGGAAAGGAATATGTATTTATCTTTACTTGAATTTTTATGAGTTTGAAAGTAATTATTTTAAGTTTCTTGTCTAGAATAACTTTAAAAGTTAGTTGATTGTTAATTAATTTACTTTAATTTAGTTATTTTGGTTGGTTTAGTTATTGTTGAATAAATCTTGAATGACTACTAACTATTCCATTTATTTTTTGTGTGAATTCATGTGTTTAATGACCCTTATACGTAACATTAGGTTTCTAAGGACATTTTATATAGATTTTTATGCAAGTTTAGAATAAAGTGTTTGATTAAATAGACTTGTTTCATTAAAATTTAAAAAATGTTAGTAAGAGAGCACAAATAAATTCACTTTGTTGTCTTTAAACTAATAAAAAGGTCGAATTTAAAGAGTGATGCTAGTAGCTAGTTGATATAAGGTGACTTAGTTAACCAATCAAGAGTACTTATGATAAGGTTTTCACTTTCACGTTAAAAGATTAAGTTACTTCTCAACCAAGCCTTTAATGTTCAAAAATATATTGAAAGAAATAAAAAAATACCTTTAAACAAGTTTGAATGATGATTCGTATAAAATTAATTGAATTTTTGATATTATGTATAAGGGGTTGCTTTAACTAATTGTATAATTGTGTGTGTTTTTAGTCATGTTTTAGTTCTATAAAAGAGAACAAAAAGAATGTATAAGGAACAATTTTTAGAGGAGAATATAGAGGTAGTAGAGAAATTGAAGAGTAGAACCAAGTTTTTTCTTTCTTATTTTGTATATTGTAATAAGTCTTTGTCTTTCATCAATGAATATGTTTTTTTTTTCTATATTCTTGTTTTTATTATTTATATACTATGGATAAGGTTAGGAATTTTGATGGATTTTGCATGATTGGAAGATTTTTATCTTATTAAAGATCTTAATTTAATCATACTTGGATTTTTCACTTTAGTGAGATTATTAGATAATTAAGGTATCCATGACCATTTAATTTTAATTATTAGAAGAATAATTAGGTAACAAGACTAAAATTAAATGTGGACTAAGCTTTAAAATCTTTTATGAGGACTAAGCTTTAAAATCCTTTATGAGGATTCTTAGATCTAACGAACTTAGGTTTAAGCTTTTTGAAATTAATGCCTTTTATTTCAATTTGTTTATAGATCAAATAGATAAATTGAATTTAAAAGAGAAAAGATATTTCCATGACCATTGATTGTATCTTATTTTCGTGATGAATGCCTTAAATCTTTCCAAATTGTTATCTCTTTGTTTGGTTGCCCAATAAATTCCAAAGCCTTAGTTATATTATCTTGCGTTAAACTCTTCATTCATTAGCTCATATTTAAATTCAATATTATTTATATGTTTTCATTTTTTTTCTTTTTATTTACTTTTACATAGTTAATTTAGAGCTATCTAAATAATTAAACACTAATTGGCTTAGTGTTACACTTCGATTCCTAAAGAGACGATACTCAGTATTTTAACTTTTTATACTACTTATTGACAAGGTGCTCTTGTCTTTGGTTAGTCTAGGATTAGATTGGTCAAAATTATAGTATAGTTAGAACCCAACAAGTTTTTATAAACAAGGGGAAATGGAATATATATTTATCTTTATTTGAATTTTTGTGAGTTCGTAAGTGATTATTTTATATGTATTACTGAAAATAACTTTAAAAGTTATTTGATTGTTAATTGATTTACTTTAATCAAGTTGATTTAGTTAATTTTGAATAACTCTTCAATGACTACTAACTTTTCCTTTTATTTTTTTAAGTGAATGCATGTGTTTGGTTACCTTTATGCATAATATTAGGTTTTTAAAAACATTCTATGTGGATTTTTATGCAAGTTTAGAATAAGATGTTTGTTTCATTAAAGTAAAAAAATGAATAAGCAAGCATAAATAAATTCACCCTTCTATCTCTATACCAATAAAAAGGTTAGGTTAAGGAGTAGTACAAGTAACCAATTGAACTGAGGTGACTTAAGTGAGTAATCGGGAGTGTTTATGACAAGGTGTTCACTTTCACATTAAAAGACTAAGTGACTTCTCAACAAAGCCTCTAATTCTCAACAATATATTTAAAGAAAAAATACATTAAAAAACAATTGTATGATGATTTGTATAAAATTAGTTGAATTCTTAATATTATGTATAAGGGGTTGCTTTAACTAACTATTTGATTATGTGTGCTTTGAATCATGTCTTAGTTATGATGGAGTTATGAGATATTGGCTAAGTCAATTGCATTAACTTATGTTTGCATTAACTTGTGTTTTAGTATCGCATTTAGCTTCTAACTATTTTTGAATTTATTCTAAGGGAGTTTCTAAGTATTTACTTAAGGAAAAGTGACAGTTTAAGTGCGAGGGTTAGTAGATACTTGAGGAAAAACGACAGTTTAAGTGTGAGGGTGCTGTTAATGGGTAAATTATATGAGATTTAAAGCATAATTTGTATAACTTTTACCCATTAAAGCCTATTTTCATGTTATTTATGAGCTCATTTTTTTTATGAATTTAAAATGGAGAAAAATGGAGAATAAAGGTGTGATAGGGGTCAAATTGATATGATTTTTATAGTTAATTTGATGCATTATGACCCCTATATTGTGTTTAAATGTT
>JAOXYD010120820.1:0-11210 GCA_028565735.1 Pinacopodium congolense | reverse complement strand
TAAACATTTAAACACAATATAGGGGTCATAATGCATCAAATTAACTATAAAAATCATATCAATTTGACCCCTATCATTTATAGTATGAAAAACATAGTAAAGTTTCTAAACATTGAGATTGAGCATTATTGAGCTTGTTTGTGTATATGTGAGTTATATATACTAATGAGCATTTTTGTGTTGCATTTCATTCACCAGTGTTGTGTGATCCTTTATACACCTTATTATGTCAAGAGTGACAAAATTTTTAAGGTGTGTTTATGAGAAGGGAGAAAATAGTGAGTGAATTGTTGCAAGGGTTATTCTTAAACCTTGAAAATGAATACTTTATCGTCAAAATTTTTTTTTTCGACTAGACTTGCAAATTTCGTTAAAGTTCGTGTTTTTTTTTAATAATTTGCTCTATTTTATTTTTTGCATTAGATATAATTATTTTCATTAAAGTTTCAATTTTTAAACAGACTAATGAGAATTGGTATAGATTGGAGGCTATTTATAAAGGTGTTGATCAATCTAAGGAAGTGGAAAGTGAGCATTCAAAAGAGGAGGAAAATCACATATGCTTCAAATTAAAGGAGGATGAGGCACTATCTTTCTAAAATTCTCATAATGATGAGGATGAAGTATTTATTTGCTCAAATTATTCTAATAATGATGATGTTTGTGATGATGAGCTTTCTTATGATGAAATAGTTAAGTATTTAGAGATTATAAGTTTGAGAACAAAGAAACTCTCTTCCAAGCATAAGGAAACATTAAAACTTTTAGAAGAATGCATGCTTGAGAATGAGTGAATGAAAAATGAGACGCATGACATGCTAAAAGCTAGGAGTGTGGATGCTGCTCATAATGATGATAGAAAAAAATTATTGCATGAAAATGAGACATTAAGGAAGGAGGTAAATGCCCTTAAGGAATCTTAGATAAATTGACAAAGGGTAATAATAAATTACAATACATGTTTGGAGCCCAGTAGCCATCCAATGATAAAAATAGTTTATAATTCACTGAGAGAGTGTTTCTACCAAAGCTAAAACTATATTTGTAAAGGGAAAATTTTTAAATGAAGAGTATTTACCTCAGTCATCTTTTGAAAATGTTGCATCATCTTTTAAATCTCAACCTAGGAGGCAACATTATTCATTCATGTATGACACTAGAATAAAATCTAGAAAGGAAGTGCATGTAAACAAAAATAAATATAATTTTATAGGAATGCATAAGCCCAATATGATGCATGTAGGCCTCATGTAAGGCAAAGTCACAAAAAACATTTTCATACCCCTCACATGCATTCAAATAATATTAGGAGCATATTGCATTTACATCCTAGTTCCTGAATTCATCAAGGGAAGAAACATATTTAAACCTCATTTTAGATAAAATGACATAGCTCATTTTCATACCCCACATATGCATAGATATAACCATAGGGCCACACTTAATACACATCTAAGGTCACATTATTATTCCATGAGAGTTTTTCCATGAGAGCTTATAATGAAAGAAAATCTTAGAATGTATTTGAGCAAAAAACTTTATGAATCATTATCATTTACATTATGCATATAAAAATTGTTATTTAGGCTAATATTGGTCATACAGAAAGTTTTTTTTTTTTTGCATAGGATGTTAAAAAAACCTTTAAAAATGTGGTTTAAGAAAGGTTTTAAAGCTAACTCTCAAGAATGTAAATTTATATGCCTACCTAGGCCCTATTGATTTTCCTTGTCTTCTAGATTAATATCAATTAGTATTAAACGAATACAAGCAATTGGTATTAAATGGATACAAGCAATTGGTATCACCTCCATCAACATTAATTAGGATTTAACAATAATTTCACCAATAATTTTAACAATTCCTTCACATTAGCCAACCAAGCAAGTATATTATTGAATCAAGTGAGGAAGAGAATGAGGTATAAATTTGAGGTACATAAAAGAGATATACAATTGCTTATATATTGATTTTATTTGAGAGTATTGATCTTGATATACATATGTCAGGTAGAAAGGTTTGTTATATGTGTTTAGTAGGAGTTATTAAAAGCTTTTACATGAGTAATATATAACGATTTTTTAAATTGATATCATTTTTTAAATTGGTACATATTTTGAAAATTACTTTTGCATGTGTACTTTTTTCATATTTTATAACTTTTATTTTTTTAAAAGGAAGGGTTTATTATTTGGTATTTTTCAAGTCTTATTTCATGTTTTTTAAAGGAAAATTTTAGTGATATTAGAAGTTTTGCATAGGAGGAGTTATTATTTGAATTTGTTTGTGATACATGAATAGTGTTTATGATATTTGAATTGATTATTTGGTACATGATATATGATATATGTTTCTTATGCATGATATGTATTTATATATCCCTTATGTTTTTATTAATTCACAATGCATTAATGCATAGATTTAGGGGAGCATTTTTCAAATATTACACAAATTTAAGGGAAAAAAATAAGTAATTTAGAAAGAGTTTTACATGATTAGGAGATTTGTGCATGATTGATGGAAGGTTTTGAAAATCATGATTGGGTATGGTTTTTATAACCTTGTAATTTCTTTCATAACAATTAACATCAAAAGGATATATTATAATTATTAATTGGTATCTATTAGTTTTATAATAACTTTTTAATAATATCAAAAGGGGAGAGAGAGGTTAGTGAGATTAAGGCGAGTGATAGGTAATATTAGAATTTGATCATTTCATGATGTATGGATTAAGGGTGAGTAATATATGTTTTGTTTAATTTATTTTGCATATATTTCTTAATATTACATGTTTTTCATCAACAAAAGGGAGAGATTGTTAAACTAAGGGAGATTCTAATTAATGGTTTTGATGATTGTAAAATATATTTATTACTAATGGTTTAATTTGTTGGTATATTTTAAAAGATAGTAATTTGGATTATGTGTAATGTTGGCCCTAAATGACACCTAAAAAGGGGGTGAATTAGGTTCTTAAACTTTTAAAGTAAATATACAAAAGAAAAAACAATAATTTGCAGAAATTAAGTATACAACAATGAAACAAATAATATGAAGAGTACTTGTAATTATTGAAAATAAAGTAAGAAATACAAACTTAAAAATTTGTAATAACTTCAAATCCTTTTTGACTCAAGGATAACCAACTCTTCTTTTTCAAAGCTCAAGAATAACCTTTAAATATTCCTTTTAAAAGGATCAAGAACAACCTTATAATGACAAAGAAACTTCTCACTAATAGAGAACACTCAAATATCACAAAAACTTGATAAGCAAGGCACTCTTAAACACGTATAAAAACTTGTCAAACTCGTTACTTGTCACTTATATCTTGCTCCTTACTTCCTTGCATATTTATACCTGAAAATTGGACTCAAATAGCCGTTGGAGCATTAATCTCTTCTTCTGACCATTGTCTAATAAAATTTTCCATTGTATATATTTTCCATTCATTAGGTAAATCTTCTATCTATTGTACAATGTTACCATTGCATTTTGTTTGGTCGACTGATAAGCCATGTTCGATCGATCAATCTTCTAAACTTGTTCATTCAGTCGACCATTAGCCAATGTTTGGTCGACTGGTCTTCATTCAGTTGTTTGATCTTCAAGTCCTAACCTATTCGGTCAACCGATCTTCTCAAGGCGTTTGTTTAGTTGATCGATCTTTACGGTTCGATTGATCAATCATCCTTTAGTTGACTAATGCTTCATTCAACGCTGTGTTCTATCAATCGATCTGTATTTGGTCGACTGACCTTCGATCTTTCATAGTGTTAATATGTACTTGGTTAATAAAACCTCTTCTTTTTCAACAAACCTATCTCTAAAAACACTTAAACAAAAATATTAGTAGAAAGAGGTGTTTTGTCATCATCAAAATCGGGTAAAACCATCCTTGGTTTAACAATCTCCTCCTTATTGTTGATGAAAAAACTAAACAATTTAAACAACATAATCGGTTTAACACTATCAAATTTCAAGATTCAAATCTCACTAACTCCCCCATACTTCATGCATGTGTAGCTCCTCCTAAATTAAACGAGAATTCAAGAATAGCTCCCCCTAAAAACCTGTGTACTTCTCCCCCTTTTTGGAATCAACATAAAAAGGTGTAGAACATAATAATTAAAGAAAGAGACCATCGATCATACCAATTTCTCTTCTAATAGTACAAAAACAATCTTCATATAATGGTTTAGTAAAGATATCTGCTAATTGATAGAATGTATCAACAAATTTAAGTTCAATATCGTCATTTTGTACGTGATCTTAAATAAAATGATATTAAATTTCTAAATATTTAGTTCTAGAATATTGTATAGGGTTTTTATTTAAATAGATTGTACTTGTATTGTCACACCGAATAGGAATTCAAATAAGATGCAAAACATAATCCCTAAGTTGTTGTCTAAGCCACAATACTTGAGTGTAACAACTACCAGCAACTACATACTCAGCTTCCGCTATAGATAATGCAGCAAAAAAAAATTTTCTACAAAACTATGAAATTAATGCATTTTTTAAAAATGACATGCACCGGATGTAATTTTTCTATCTAACAAACTACCTGCATAGTCGGCATCAAAATATCCAACCAATTTTAAACATGTATTTCTAGGATACCATAGTCCTAAATTCAAAGCATCCCACAATTATCGCAAAATTCATTTAACAATTAACAAATATGATTTTTTAGGAGAAGATTGAAAACATGCACATAAACAAATACTACACATGATATCTAGATGACTAGTAGTTAAATACAATAAACTTCTAATCATATCTCGAAAGAGTTTGACATCTACCTCTTTTCCATCTTTATCCGAATCAACTAGGTAAATGTGCTCATATAAGTGCCTAAGGGCTTTGATTGATCCATAGCGAACTACTTTAGAAGCTCTCATGCATACTTTGATTGAATTATGAAAATGCCATCCTTCATTTGCTTGATTTGTAGTCTGAGGAAGAAATTCAATTCTCCCATCATGCTCATTTCGAAGTCCATACTCATATACTTAGCAAAATCCTTACATAAACGTTCATTAGTAGCACCAAAATTAATATCATCGACATATATTTGAACAATCAATAAATCATTTTAAGCCTTGTTAATAAATAATGTAGTGTCTACTTTTCCCTTTTCAAAACCAATTGCAAGTAAGAATGCACTTAATGTATCGTACCATGCTTTAGGTACTTGTTTTGAACCATATAATGCTTTGGATAATTTAAAATGTCATTCAAAACTAGGAGGTTGTTTAACATACACTTCTTCTTGACTAAAACCATTTAAAAATGCACTTTTTACATCCAATTGAAAAAGTTTAAAACCCATGTGAGATACAAATGCAAAAAGTAGTCTAATAGCTTCTAATCTAGCTACGGGAGCAAATGTCTCATCATAATCTATTTCCTCTTCTTGATTATACCCTTTAGCCACAAATCTAGCTTTTTTTCTCACAAATTTACCTTGTTCATCTAATTGATTCTTAAAAACCCATTTTGTACCAATGATAGAATGATCTATGGGTCTAAGTACTAAATTCCAAACCTTGTTTCGCTCAAATTGTTCTAACTCCTCATTCATATCTAAGATCCAACTCTCATTATCTAAAGCCTCTTCTATATTCCTAGGTTCAATCTTTGAAAGAAAGGCCATATGAGATCAATTAAGTTTTGATAGAGTAATTACCCCTTAGTGAACATCATCGTAATTTGTTTAACTAGAAGATCCTTCTTGTACTTCCAATCTCTTGGTAGCTCTTCATGTCCTCCTTCTCTACTTGGTTCAACAATTTGTGATGTTTGTCCATTTTCTTCAAGTCAAAGATGTTCTAATCCCTTGGATACATCTGCATCATCAAACTCAAGTACTTTATTTCTTTATAAAGGATTAGTTTCGTAAAAAAAAACATGTATAGATTCTTCAACAACATGAGAGTTCTTGTTATAAAACTTTATATGCTTTACTCGATAAGGAGTATCCTAAAAAAATGCCTTCATAAGTTTTAAAATTAAAATTTCCCAAACTATCTTTAGTGCTCAAAATATAACATTTGTAACCAAAAACTTTGAAATGACTAATTTTTTGCTTCTTACCATTCAAAAGTTCATAAAGAGTTTTATCTAGCTTATGTCTAATATTCACCCTATTGATGACATGACATGTACATGCTACAGCTTCAGCTAAAAAATAATTTGGTAAATCATACTCATTTATCATAGTTTGTGCCATTTCTTGTAAAGATCTATTTTTCCTTTCTACTATACCATTTTGCTGAGGTGTCCTAGGTAGAGAAAAATGATACGCAATTTCATGATGATCACAAAAGCATTCGAACATATCATTTTCTAATTCTCTACCACGATCACTTCTAATAAATGCAATAAATAAGGACTTTTCATTTTGTATTTTCTTTTCAAAAATAACAAAAGATTTAAAAAATTCATTTTTTAAGCTTAAAATAAATGCATATGATTTTCCTCCTGAACTAGCTAATCTAGTAGGGCCAAATAAATCCATATGAACTAATTGAAGCGGTCTATAAGATATTATTGATTTCTTGCTTTGAAATGAGCTTCTTACTTGTTTTACCATTTTACATGCTCCAAAAAAATTTTATTTTTCATACTTTATAGTTGGAAGTCCTCTCACAAGTTGTTATGAGTTAAGATTTGAGAGGAGATCCATATTTGCATGTCTGAGTCGTCGGTCCCAAGTCCAAGCGCATTCACTCAAAGAAATTAAACACTTATGTTCAAGGTTAGTAACGCAATATATATCAACTATGTAAATATTTCCTTCCCATTTTTCTAAGAACATGACACTATCATTATCTACCTTAGTGACAACACATTCATCTCTTATTAAACTAAACTTGTAATTCTTATCATATAATTGACTTACACTTAATAAGTTATGTCTCAAATCTTCAACAAGTAAAACATTATCAATTAATGGACAATTATCTTTACCTACTTTGCCAATGCCAATTGTCTTACCCTTGGCATTATCCCCAAATATGAAGGATCCTCCATCCTTGCTTCTGAAAGTGATAAATTGTGAAGGATCCCTAGTCATATGTGTGCACATCTGCTATCTATGTCCCATTTTTTTTCTTGTCTTTTCCTTGTTGTTCACCATAAAACACATGCTGGCTACTTCTTCTTCTTCGAAATCGCTAGATTAGGACTAAGAGGCTTTCAATGCTTTCCTTTTCCTAAGGTCCTTCTTTTCTTTTATCTACACCTTCTTTTCCTTCTTCTTGACTTTTCCTTCTTCTTCTTGTAGGTGGGGGCATTGCGATCTCAAATGTCCCTTTTTGCCACACTCAAAACTTGTTGTATTAGATAATTTATATTTTGAGTAAGATGTACCTTTTGACGCTTAAGACATTTCTTATGAACTTCTTTAGCCTTCTTTTGATGATTGTGAGCCCCTCGTTCTTGCTTCCAATATACAATTCTTCATTGTCACTCTCCTCATTATTTTTTACATTGAACGCCATATTTTTCTTCATTGGCATCTCTTGTTGCTCTTGGATGTTTTTCATCCCCATCTTGTATGCTAGAAGTGAACCGATGAGCTCGTCCAGAGGGAGTGTGTTGAGGTCCTTAGCTTCTTGTATCACTGTCTCCTTTATTTCCCATGTCTTTGGTAGGGACATTAAGATTTTCGTATATAACTCAACACTAAAGTAGGTCTTACCTAGACCTTTTAGTGCACTAAAATTATTATTAAAATGAGCATACATTAAAAAAATAGTTTCATCATACATCATATGAAAATTTTCATAATCATGAGTAAACATACCTATTTTGGTCTCCTTGACTTGATTTGTACCTTCACGAGTAATTTCAAGAGTGTGTAATATATCATATGTAGTTTCACACATTACAATCCTATTATATTCTTCCTTACTTAAAGCGCAATATAAAATATGCATAGCCTTATTATTCAAGAATATTGACCTCTTTTTATCTAGGTTTTGCTCATTCTCTTTCTTTAGGACTATCTCATTTCCTATTAGTTTGGTAGGAATTGTAAATGGTTGAGTTACATTTATTCATAAATTAGTATCAACCAAATAAGATGAAATAAACTTGTACTTATTGAAAATTATGTAATACAAAAGTTAAATTAATAACAACTTACAAACTCCTTTTTAGCTCAAGGATAACCTTCTCTTCTTTTTCAAAACTCAAGAATATTCTTTATACAAGTTCTTTTTCTAGGCTCAAAAATAGCTTCTAAATAATCCTTCTAAAGGATCAAGAATAACCTTATAATGACAAAGAAGCTTCTCACTAGTAGAGAGAACTAAAATCACAAAAAACCTTGATAAGTAAAGTACTCTTAAACACGCATACACTTTAAACTCAAAAGAAACTTTATTAGACCTTGCTCAGACTCCTTAAACTCGTGATTTGTATGCTCTTGTGGCACTTAACCTTGTATTTATATTATAAAATACGGATAAACTATCCATTGTCGAATTAATTCCTTTTGACCATTAGACAGTTCTTGTTTCCTTTGTATATATTTTCTATCTGTTGGGTAAATTTTTAATCTATGGAGCAACATGAACGTTGCACTCTATTAGGTCGACCGATAGGCCATATTCGGTCATTCGATCTTCTACACTTGTTCATTCGATCGACTGATATCCACGATTCAGTCGACCAGTCTTTATTCCGTCGGCTAATCTCAAAGTTTTGTCTCATTCAATCAGCCAATCTTCTCAAGATGTTCATTTATTCAATCGATGTTTATGTTTTGGTCAACAGATCTTCCTTCGGTCAACCGATGTTTCATTTAATGTTGTGTTCGATCGACCGACCAGTATTCAGTCGATCAACCTTCGATCACCAGGCTTCGTATCAATGTGATTAATCTTTTAACCATCTTCTTTTCAATATACCTATCTTTAAACACACTTAAAAAAAATATTAGTAGAAAGGGTGTTTATTGAACACACTTAAACAAAATTGAGTGGAACCTTCCTTGGTTCAACAGTCTAATTTTATTTATTAAAGGTCATAAAGTTCTGATTTTGGACTAATCATCTAAGCTTAGAGTGAAAGATAATCTAGGATCTGAGAAATCTAATTAGGTTGTTAGAAAAATCAAGAAACAACATAAATAAATAAATGAATGACTAAAATTTGATTATTTATTAGAGTTAGAGATTTGAGACAGTAACTTTAGAAATCAACATCTAGAAATTAAAGCCCATCGACTAGATTCAAAGCATAACCAAACTTTAAATTAAGTTTAATGGAGAGAAGGCATAAGTCTTAACCATAATTTTGTCTTGAATTCATGAAGGTACTCTAATACAGACTTTAAAATTGTTTAAAACTCAATTAATTCATTAATCACCTTATCCTTAAATAGATTCCACAAGTTAATAATTTTCATTAATTTATAAACCTTTTTATAACACAAAATTGCAAGGTTTGAAGAAAAATTAAGATAGTTTAGTATTCCATAATTTAATTAATTAAGTTCGAATTTACTAGATAATTTTAATCTAATAAATCTGGTATTTAACCAATAACATCAATATTTCTCTCTGGGTTTGACACTCGGAGTCTTAAATATACTCCATTATATTACTTGATCAATAGGTACACTTTCCTTTCGTCATGTTGGTTTTCTCTTAAATACATTTTGGTTTTCAAAGTAAATTTGGTTTAAAAGAACTCCCAATTTTATAATTATTCAATCAACAAACAACAAGTTTTTGACGTCGTTACCAAGGAAAACTTATTTTTAATTCATATTAGAAAAATTGGTGTCAATTACTCTAGGGTGTAAAAATTGTAAAAATCATGTCTAGTTGTTTGTTTTTCTTTGTTTTCCTTTCTGTTTTTATTTCCTTCTTAATTTTTTAAGATTGTTTCTTAGCCTGTGCTTATCTTGAATATATGTTTAGTAATAGTCAATTTAATGTAGAAATGGAATGCCATAAGCACTTGGTTCTTTAACCTTATCAAGAAATAGCCATGTTGGAATTAATTATACAAACTAAAAGTGGTCCTAAGTCTACCATTATTAGACCTACGATAGACTCAGATGATTTCAAAATTCTGCACATTCTCATTTTTAGGATTAGGACATCTTAATTTAATAGTTCATCCTTGGATAATCCAATTGATCATTTAAGAAATTTCTTGCAATATGTGATCTCTATAAACATTTTGATGTTTTAGACGATGCAATTAAACTCAAGTTATTTCCTTTTTTCTCTAAAAGATAGAGCTCGCACATGATTGAACACTTTTCCACCTAATTCCATCACAACTGGGGATGATCTTGCCAATCACTTTTTAGCTAAATTATTTCCCCTATTAAGATAACTAAGTTGAAAATTTTAATGTCGTCTTTTGAGCAATATGAGAGTGAGAGTTTTCATGGGTCTTAGGATTAATTTAGAGAGTTACTTACTGAATGTCTGATGTATAACTTTAGTATTTATGAGCAAGAGCATATATTTTACTTAGGACTTGTGTCATCCAGTCGCAATCTCATAGACTTGCAATAGTTTGAAAATAAAACCCCAAATTAATAGAGGACATGGCATCCAATATCTTTCAATATAGTTTTGAGCCTTCTTGTAGGAAACCATTTAGAGCTCATGCCGTCAATGAAACCTCAACTTTATAAGCTCAATTAGTAGACCATAATAAGCAATTGTAAGGTTTACAAACTCAAATTGGTAGTGGTTTATTCCAAGGTCCTATAACTTGTGATTTTTGCTTTAGTTCCTTTCATGCTTCTACAGATTGTCAAGTAAGACCTGCTTATGCCTTTGATCCTAGTTAAGACCAATATTCTTATACTAGGCAAAGAGTGGACTCTTATAAACCTTTTAAGGAAAGACACCCCATTTATGACTACCAAAATTCACATGTCAATCCTCAAGTTGAACCTCCTTCTAATCTAATTGGTTAAGAAAAATTTAATCTTGAAGATATAGTGATGAAGCATATCCAAATAAATGAGTCTAGGATGCAATCCCATGAAAATTAAATTAAGAATTTGGGGATTCAAGTAGATCAAATTGTTCGAACATTAGATAAGCAGTTACCATAACCCTTACCTTTTATGTCTGAACCTACTTATCAAGAGCATATTATGGCCATCACTATACCAAATGATCATGAAATGGAGGATGTGAATGAAAGAGAAGTGATGGAAA
>JAOXYD010120809.1:0-11212 GCA_028565735.1 Pinacopodium congolense | reverse complement strand
GCGACGCCGAACATGACCGCGAAGGTCACGAGATACTGGGAGCTCTCGACATGGAAGCTGAAGCGGGGCGGCACGAAGAAGAAGTTGAAGCTCATGACCCCGAGCAACGAGGCCGTCAGGGCCGGCCCTCGCCCGCCGCGCAGGGCCACCGCGACGATGCCGAGCAGGTACACCTTGGTCAGGTCGGTGAGCACGACCACGGGATGCAGGGCGAAGCAAAGCCCCGTGCACACCGCGCTGACCGCCGCCGCCAGACCGTATTCGCGCATAGCTTATGGTATCACAGCCGCACCAGAAGCGCCAAAGTGACGCGGTTTTCCGTCTTCCTCAGATCGGGCGAGAACCCCGCGACGGCCGAGCCCGGCGCGCCTTGATTGCCGCCGGGAGGCGTGACGCCCCCGGGCCCGGCGAAGTAGTCCACGTTCGCCTCGCGATGATTGTACTCCGCGCGCCAGGTCACGTACTGGCTCGGCATGTAGTCCAAAGTCAGCGAGGTATCCCAGGCTTTGAACGGATCGCCCGGGTTCTGGGTGAACTGACCGGAGGTGCCGGAGAACGCCGTGGCGCCGTTGATCGGCGGCGTGAGGACGAGGTAGCGCCCGGGATTATTGATCTGGCCCCCGCCGACCGTCACGCCGTACGTGTTCTTCATGAACCAGGCCCGGTGATACGCCATCCAGCCCAGAAACGACTGCTTCGGCTCCCCGTGACCGCCGAAGCAGCTCACCCCTCCCCCTTCTTCGCACCCCGCGTCGGCCGTGATCGAGAACGCGGCCTTGCTGACCCCGTTCGCCTGCGGAGCGTCGAAATACTTGTATTGCACGCTGTTATCCGTGTGCCAGCGCTGGCGGCGCGGGTTGTTCGGGGTGTCGTGGCCCCAGTAATTGTTCGACAGCAAGGACCAATGTCCGCTCGGACGCCACAGCACCTGGGTCCCGACTCCCGGATCTTCGTTCTGGCGGCCGTACGTCTGGAAGCCGTTGACCAGCCACGGCTCGATCTTGAGCGTCTCAGACGGGAAGAACTGCGCGCGCAGGCCGTTGAAGAACCAAGGCGTATTCGCCGAAACATAGGACGGCGTGTACGCCCAGTTTTCGTTCTGGTAATAGCTGAACAGGCCCACGTAGGACATGAAGATACCGGCGTCGAGGTTGATTCCGTGCATCACGTCCCAGTGATAGCCGCCGTAAGCCTCCGACAGATACCGGTAGGCGTTGTCGAGACCCCACTGGCCGCGTTGGGGGCTGCTGTCGTTGCGCGGAGTCATCTGCGAGTATAGTCCGAACTGCGTCATCACCCGGCCGCGCACGGAGCCGTAGTGAAGGTCCCCGCCGACGCCGAGATGCTGAAGCTGGAATTCCCCGGTCCGCCCGACCTCGCAGGCGCCGACGAGGCTGTGGTCTTTCGGATGATTGAAGTCCTGGGTGTAGTTCACGTCGACCATGAACTGCCCGGTGAAATAGGCGTTGTCCACGAGCGGCTTGCTGACCCGGCTGTTGCCGTTGAGCCAGGTGAAGTCGGCGAAAGCGAACGGCTCGGCCCGCGACTGGGGAACCTTCACCGGCTCGGGAACGGGAGACTTTTTCTCGAGCTCGGACAACCGCCTCTTCATCTCTTCGACCTCCCGGCGGAGCTCGGGCTCCGTTTGCGCGGCGGCGGACGACGCGAGCGACAACACGACGGCGGCGAGGAGGTATTTCATGCTCTCAGAATACCCCGCGCCGCCGTTAAGAAGCCATGAACGCCCCCTTATCGCGGCGTTAATACACCCGCACGGGCAGAACCACGACCTGCACCCCGTTGAACTGCAGGCGCCGCTGGATCGCCGAGGCCGTCTCGTTGTGGAGGATGGACTGGTACCAGCGCTGTTCCTTGAAGATCAGCTTGCCCGTGAAGACGATCAGGCGGGGATACTCGCGCGAGAGCTCGATGATGGTCTTCTCGAGCGTGTCGATGGCCTCCGTGCCCACGGCGAAACGCGTGTCGGCGTCGAGGCCGTGCTGGCGCGACCAGGCCGCGTACTTCGCGAGATGAGCCCGCTTGTTCTTCTCGAGCTCGTCGACGGCTTCGCCGCCCTTGAAGTTGCCGGAGTCGAGCACGCCGACGGAGACGAAGATGAAGTTCTTGAAGTAGCCCGGGAGCAGGCGCTGGATCGCCAGGATATGGTGCAGGCCGTAGCCGGAGAAGTCGGACACGGTCAGCACCGCCGTCGGCGCCTTGGGATCGAGCCGCGCGGGCTCGGTTTTTTCGTCCGTGAGCGGGGACGCCTCCAGGATCTTTTCGAGCCCCCGCAGGCCTTCGCGGGTCTCGCGGTAATGACGGCGCACCCAGAAACACAGCAGGATCGTCATCGTCGTGATCACGGCCGTGATCCAGCCGCCGTCCAGGAACTTCTCGTACAAGGTCACGCCGAGGATGCTGACGCACATGACCAGGCCGGTGCCGTGGATGGCGAGCTGGCTCTTCCAGCGCGGCTCCGTCGCGCGGTGCACGATCCAGTGGCGCGCCATCCCGAGCTCGGTGAGCGAGAAGGTCAGGAACACGTTGATCGAGTACATGACGACGAGCGTCGTGATGTTGCCCTTCGTGTAGATCAAGGTCGCCATCGCCGACACGCCCATCAGGAAGACTCCGTTCTGCGTGACGAGGCGGTCGGAGAGGCGCGCGAAGCTGTGGGGCACCCAGGAGTCCACCGCCATGTTGGACAGCACGCGCGGTCCGTCGAGAAAGCCGGCCTGGGCGGCGACGAGGAGCAGGGCGGCCTCGGAGAACAAGGTCGCCACGATCAGCACGCGGCCGAAGGCGCCCCAGCCGCCGTAGAGGTTCTCGAGCAGGACGGCGTTCATCGTCTGCCCCTCGACCGGCGACGCCTTGACCAGGAGGTAGCCGAGCAGGATGCCGCCCGCGGTGAAGGCCAGGGACGTGGACATGAGCAGCATGGTGCGCTTGCCGGTCTGCACGCGGGGCTCGCGCAGCATGCCGACCCCGTTGCTGACGGCCTCGATGCCGGTGTACGTTCCTCCGCCCATGGAGTAGGCGCGCAAAAGAATGAACGCCACCGGGACGAAGCCCATGACGCCGATGGAATGGTGGAGATCGGCGGCGGCGCTGTGGAAGACCTCGGGCAGTCCGGTGAAATGACGGCCGACGACGTAGAGGATCATGAAGACGTGGGAGACGACGAAGAACATGAAGATCGGCGCCAGGAAGGTGACGGATTCCTTCACCCCCCGCAGGTTGAGCACCAGCAACAGGAGCAGGCAAAGGCCGGCCGCCAGGAGCTTGGTGCCGAGCCAGTGCGGCGGAAGGAAGGAATACATCGCGTCGCAGGCCGAAGCGACGGACACCGAGATCGTGAGGACGTAGTCGACGAGCAAGGCGCACCCGGACACCACCCCGGCCTTCTCCCCCAGGAGCTTGGTCGCCACCAGGTAGCCGCCGCCGCCGCCCGGGAAGTGCTCGATGAGGTTCGAGTAGGCGATCGAGATCACGAAGATCGTGACCGCCGTCATCAGCACGAGGATCAAGGCCAGATGCGTGTGGCCGCCGAGGGCGCGATACGCCTCGTCGGGACCGTAGGCCGAGGAGGAGAGACCGTCCGCTCCGAGGCCGACCCAGGCCAGGAAGGCGGCCAGCGAGATTTTGTGGAAGACGTCCGGGTCGCGGATGTCCCGCGGCTTGCCCAGCACCAGCTCTTTGATTCGGTCCATGCCCCCACGATACCCCCGGGGGGCGTTATGAATCCATTATAAGCGCCGCGCAACCACGGGAGGTCGGACCCCATTTTTGGTAAGATGGCGCTGTAGGCGGCGTGGCGGAATGGCAGACGCAATCGACTCAAAATCGATCGGGTTCACGCCCTTGTGGGTTCGAGTCCCACCGCCGCTACGATTTCCCCGATGAAAGACTTGAACCTCGTGCTCGTCGCGGCGTTCCTGACGGCCGGCGCGAACCCGTTGTTCGCGGCGCCCCGGCGTTGCGCCAACGGCAACCCCCCCAAGCTGTCCGGCGACGCGTTTTCGCCCGTCGAGTGCTCGAGCGCGACGCTCACGGCGCCGATGCTGCCGGACCTGCCCATCCGCCCCAATCCCCAGGCCAAAACCGATCTTCGCGAGCTGGACGGCCGCTGGGAAGGGGACCTCTACCACGCGATGGGCCGCTATGCGTTGCTGGTGACGGTCAAGACGGGCTGGAGCGGCAAGACCGAGGTGATCCTGGACACGAAGGAGCTCCAATTCCGGGAGCGTCTGACGGACCGCCTGACGCTGACGCCCGGAAAGCAGCGCGGCACCTACCAGGCCGAGTTGACCACCAGCGTCGTCCCCGACGCGTCGCTCAAGGGCGGCGCGCTCGTCGGCGCCGCCGCCGAGCCCGAGGTCTCCACGCCGACCGCGAAGGCCCCGGCGGAGCGGCAGGTGGACCTCCTGTTCGACAACGGGGCCACCCACCGTCTGATCTTCTCGCTCAAGGGCAAGAACGAGCTGCTCCTGCGCGCGTTCTCGGGGATTCCGGGCGCCCCCCTCCAGAAGTTCGAGCTGACGCTCGCCCGCACCAAGCGCGAAGCGCTGTAATCAGCGCGCGAGCGCCGAGCCCCGCACGAACTCGATGCCTTCCTTCTCGTATTTCGGCATCTCTTCCTTCAGGCAGTCGAACGTCGTGCGGAAGTAGTGGTGACCGATGGCGATGGCCGAGCCGGTCTTGCGGGCGTGCGCGACGGCCGTCTTGAGGCCCTTGGCGCAGAACGCCTGGGTGTGAAGCTCGGCGGTGTCGAGGAAGATGTAGTTCATGGCCGCGGGAATGCCCGCCGCTTTCGCCTCGGCGTAGGCCACGCTCTTCTCCGAGACCTTGGAGTCGATGAAGTACATGCCCGTGGGCTTGAGCTGGGCCATGAAGGCGTTCATCAGCGGCCGGTTCTGGGTGCCGCGGTACGAGCGGTGGTTATTGAGGCCCTTGGCGTTCGGGATCTGCTTCATGGCCTTCTCGAGCAGCTTGCGGGTCTTCTCGACGTCCTCGGGATCGACCTTGTCCTTCGCCAGCTTCAGCGACTGGAAGGGGTCGAAGGGGTAGTGGATGATGAGTTCCTTGGTCGCGACCGCGGCGAGCGTCATCGGGGCGATCTTCTTGGTGCGCGGGGACTCGGGCATCACCGCGAAGGTCATCGTCGAAGGCAGGGCCAGCCACTCCTCGTCGGGCGGGGTTTTCTTGTAGTTCAGGCCGAAGTCGTCGATGACGACCGCGACTTGCGGGGCGGCGGCGAACGCGGCGGCGGGGGCCGCCGCGGCGAGCACGAGAGCGACGATCAATTTATTCATGGTTCTCCAGGGCCTGGCGCCCGAGGCGCCAGGGGACGGTCATCGCGACGGCGTTCAGGAGCAGCCAGCCCGCGCCCGAATACAGCGCGACCTGCGTGTTCCAGACGCCGGTGCCGAAGCGCTCCGCGAAGTGCATCTGCATCGGCGCCGCGAGGACGGCGATGGTCAGGCCGACGTAGAACAGGCAAGCGGCCATGTACACGAAGCCGCCCACGGAGGACTCGATCTGATGGATGTTCTCGACGGCGAAGTTCGGAAACAGCGCGCCGAAGCCCACGCCCATGCGGCAGATCGCGAAGCCCACGGTGAGGAGCGCCGCGAGCGACAGGAACGACGTGAAGCGGTCCGCCTCGAGGATCCAGTTCGTCATGAGGCCCAGCGTCAGCGAGATCCCGAGGATCGGGACCGCCGAGAAGAGAAGCTTTTCGCGCATGACCATGCCCACGTCGAGCGGGGCGCTGCGCAGGACCCACCAGGATCGTCCCTCGAGGCTGATCGCCGGGAAGGTGAAGCGCAGGCCCAACGCCGCGAGGACGAAGCCGGCGGTGCCGACGTTTAAAAATGACACCAGGCTCCGCAGCTCCGCCGAGTCGAGAGGAAGACGCCGGATGCTGAACAGATACACGAACACCAGGCCGATGATCAGGAGAATTTGCGACCAGTGCTTCACATCGCGAAAAAACGTCGTCCGTTCCTTCCAAAGAAGGATGGAGCTCACGTGCCGACCCAACAGTCGTTGCTCCGGCAGGAGCGCGAAGTCGTGCCGTCGTTTACGCAAAGCGCCCTCTTGCGCGCCGCTGTAACCGATGAAATAGATTTTCCCGGCGAGGAGCACCAAGAGGCCGTAAACCGCCGCCGCCGCCAGCCACAGCCCTCCCGCGCGCACGGCCCAGCCCGCCCAGTTGCCCCCCGCCGACATCCGGAGCGCCTCGGCGAGCCACCAGGAGGGCAGATACGGAGCCGTGGGCGCCTGGAGAAAGTTGAGGTATTCGGCGACGACTTTAAGAGCGTCGGGACGGATGAGTTTTTCCGGCTGGGCGAAGCGGACGAGCCCGTAGGTGACCGTCAACGACAACGACGAGAACACCCATACGACGTCTCGCGTCCGCGACGACGGAAAGAGATACAACAAAAGCAGCGTGAATCCGATTCCGAAGGACGCGGCCAGCAGCAGGAACGGCGGCACCGCGACGACGAAGCCGGCGAAAAACGCCGCCCCGAGGTGTTGCACGCGCATGATCGCGGCCACGTAGGGCACGAGAATGAGCCCGATCATCCAGGACGCGAAGAACGCGCTTTCGAGCGACTTGTCGAGGAAGACGGTGCGCAGGCTGACGGGAGCCTTCAGGAGGAATTTGAGATCGTAGGAATAGAACAGCGTGGTGAGCGCGGTGAGCAGGCTCGAGACGACGACCATGGACAGCGTCATGAGCAGGAGCATCGCCGTCAGTTTCCAGGTCAGGAGCAGGCCGATCAGCTCGACCGTGGCCAGGTATTTGAGGAGGCGGTAAAAACCGTAGTGCAGGCCGAACAGCAGGCCGAAGCCCGCCGAGCCGAAAGCCGCGTTGCGGATCCACTCGTAGCCCGTCCAATGCGAGATGGTGTTGGCGAAGGTCCGCCCGCGGCGGCCCAGCAACGTGGCGAGCATTTAGAGGTACTTGAGGAGCGTCGTGTACTCGGCGCCGCCCGTCAGGCTCAGGAAGACGCTCTCCAGATCCTGGCCGCCCTTTTTGGAGTGGGTCCGGAGCTCCTCGAGCGTGCCGCAGGCGATCATCTTGCCGCCGATCATGATGCCGATGCGGTCGCACAGCTTCTCGGCGATTTCGAGCACGTGGGTGCACATGAACACGGCGGTGCCGCGCTCCGCGAGCTTGAGGAAGATATCCTTGACCAGGCGGCCGCTCTTGGGATCGAGGCCGACCATCGGCTCATCGAGGACCAACACCTTGGGCTCGTGGAGCAAAATCCCCGCCAGCACCAGCTTCTGGCGCATGCCGTGGGAATAGCTCTCCAACAGCTCGCCCCCCCAGGGCGCGAGCTCGAACATCTCCAGCAGCTCCGGCACGCGCTTCTTCATGTCGGACAGCGGGACCCCGTACAGCTCGCCGACGAAGCGCAGGTATTCGGCGCCGGTGAGCTTGGGATAGACGAAAGGCTCGTCGGGCACGAGGCCCATCGCGCGCTTGGCGGCGATGGGATCGAGCGCCATGTCCTTGCCGCCGACCAGGACGCGGCCGGCGGTGGGCTTCAGCAGGCCCGTCATCATCTTGACCGTGGTGGTCTTGCCGGCGCCGTTGGGTCCGAGGAAGCCGAAGATCTCCCCGGGTTTGACCTCGAGATCCAGCCCGTGAACGGCGGTGTAGGCGCCGAAGTCCTTGCGCAGGCCTTCGAGGCGGATCACGCCGCGACGGCGCGCCGGGCCTTCAGCAGCTCTTCCGCGCGCGGCACGGTCATGCGCTCCGCGAAGTCGTGGAAGCGCTCGTCGATCGCGTCGCGGTCGAGGCCTTCGATGTTCTTCGTCGAGAAGTCCTGGACGTTGAAGGACGCCATCGTCGTGCCGTAGGCCATGGCGCGCTTGAGGTGCGCGATGTCCTTGTAGGAGTTCGTCGAGGCCAGGTAGCCGAGGAAGCCGCCGGCGAAGGTGTCGCCCGCGCCCGTCGGGTCCTTGATGCGGGCGAGCGGGTAGGCCGGGAACACGTAGAACTTGGAGCCGACCCGCATGAACGCGCCGTGTTCGCCCTTCTTGATGACGACGACCGAGGGGCCCCAGCCGGCGAGGACCTCCGCGGCCTGCAGCGCGTTCGGCGCGCCGGTCAGCTTCATCGCTTCCTGGTCGTTGGAGAAGAACACGTCGACCTTGGCGAGCAGCTTCTTGATCGCGGCGGGCTTGGAGTCGATCCAGTAATTCATGGTGTCGCACGCGACGAGCGCGGGCGCCTGCATCTGCGACAGCACCGAGGACTGCAGCTCGGGGTCGATGTTCGCGAGGAACACGACCGGCATCTTGCGCTGCGCGGCGGACAGCACGGGCTTGAACTCCTTGAACACGTTGAGGTGCGTCGCCAAGGTCTCGGCGACGGCGGTGTCCTTGCCGTACTTGCCGGACCAGCGGAAGGTCTTGCCCTTCGCGGTTTTCAAACCGGAGAGCTCGACGCCCCGGCGCTCGAGCGTGCGGCGATGCTCGCGCGGGAAGTCTTCGCCGACCACCCCGACCAGGGAGACGTCGGCGAAGTAGCTGGAGGAAAGCGCGAAGTAGGTGGCGGAGCCGCCGAGGGCCTCCACGCACTTGCCGGCGGTGGTCTTGACGGAATCGAGGGCGACGGAACCGACGACGAGGATTTCGCTCACGAGTTGGCCCCTCCCTCGACGCGCTCCATCCAGATCTGATGCTCCACCTGCGTGGACAGCTGCTTGAGGCAGTGGTTGATCAGCTCGATGGCGCGCTGCTGCTGGAGGTTTTGGGCGACGGATTCCTTCGTGATCTTGGCCTGGTCCTTTTTCGGCGCGGCCTTCATGACCTGCGCGTAGGTGGCGTCCACCTCGGACTGCGGGACCTTGGACATGCGGTAGAGAAGCTGCTTGAGGCGGCCGCTCTTGATGGATTTGCGGCGCGAGCGCTCGTACTCCTGGGGCGTCTCGCGGAACATGGCGCGCACCTGCTGGAAATAGACGTCCTGATCGAACTGGCCGCCGCGCTGGAACGCCGGCGTCGCGCGGATGTCGCGGGACAGCTCGTCGTTGGTGACCAGAAGACCGAGCTCGTCGGCCTTGATGGCGAGCATCTCCTCGATCATCATGTCGTTGAGCATCTCGCGCTTGAGGCGCGTCATCATCGCGTCGTCCACCTCGGTCCCCTTGGCGCGCAAGGCGTCCGCGTACTGGTTGGCGCGCAGAAGCAGGCGCTGCGCCGGGATCTTATTGCCGCCGATGCGGGCGACGGCGCCGTCGTTGTCGCGGCTGGTGAAGTAAAAGCCGCCGAGGCCGACGAAGGTGCCGGAGAGGAACACCGAGATGGTCGCGACGAAAATGCTCTTCTGATGACGGCGCTCGAACGAGATCATGGGAACTCCGGGGGTTTAAGAGACAGGGTCGGCCGGTTGGGCCGGGTCGGATTCGGCGCGCGCGCGGCGCCGGCGGGGCTTGTCTTCGCCGGAGCCCATCGAGCAGGAGCCGTCGTAGAAAGCGCCCTCGTCGATCTTGAGCTTCGGGGTGCGGATGTCGCCGGTCACGCGGCCGCTGGGCAGGATCTCGAGCGAGCGCGACGCCATGATGTCGCCCGTGACCTCGCCCGCGACGACGACGGTCTCGGCCGCGATGTTGCCGATGACGCGGCCCTTGGCGCCGACCTCGACGTCCACGGCGTCGGAGATGTCGCCCTCGAAGGCGCCTTCGATGCGCAGGGAGCCCTTCACCACGAGCGAGCCGTGGAAGAAGGCGTCCTCGCTGATCAAGGTCATGCCTTCGCGCGCGTCGCCGCGTCCGCCCTTCTCGCCGAACATCAGGAGCGGGCCTTCGATTCGCGCGGCGCGAAACCCAGGAGATCGGGTCCGGAGCGAACCTTCATATACGGCATCGGATTGACGGGGCGGCCCTGGCGCCACACCTCGTAATGCAGGTGCGCGCCGGTGGAACGGCCGGTGGTGCCCATATAGCCGATCACCTGGCCGCGCATCACGCGGTCGCCGGCCTTGACCAGCGCCTTGGACGTGTGGCCGTAGAGCGTGCTGACGCCGTAGCCGTGGTCGATGACGACCATGTTCCCGTAGCCGTGGGACCAGCCGGAGAAGCGGACCGTGCCGTCGGCCGTCGCGTGCACCAAGGTGTCGGCCGCGTTGGCGATGTCGACGCCGGCGTGAAACTCGCCGCTGTCGCCCGCGCTCTCGCCGGTGTGCTCGCCGCGGCCCATGGGCGAAAACCGGTAGCCGAACAGCGACGTGATCGAGCCTTCGGTCGGGGAGAAGCTCGGCGTCGCGTTTCGCAGGCTCTTCTGATTGCCCACGTACCAGCTGATCTCGGTGAAGCTCGCCAAGCGCCCTTCGGCGTCCTGCCGCAGGCGGGCGATCTCGCGGTGCCAGTCCGCCTGACGGATGGACGCGGCGCCCCCGCCGAGCATCTTGCCGAGGCTGAGGCGGTCGGCCAAGGTCGGGCCGCCCACGCCCGTGGCGGCCTCGATCGGGTCGCGATTGACGGACATCGTGAGCAGGCCGCGCAGCTGGCGGTCGGTGCTCCGGGCCTGGTCGAGAGCGTAGCGCGCGCGGTCCATTTCCTGGGCCAGGCGGGTCATCTTGGTCAGCATGACCTGGTTGTCGGCCTTGGTGATCCAGTAGTCCACATGGCGGCCAGCCACGATCCCGGCGCCCACGGTCAAAACCGACCACAATCCCAGCCAAAACAGGAAAAAGCCCGTGGAGCACTGCCAACGCCAGGGCTTCATCTGAGTCTGGGGGATGATGAGGACGGTCAGGCGGCGGGCCAGGACGTCGAGGATTTTTTTGCGCATTCGCGGTGGTCCGTCGGTCATGTTATAACAGACTCCTTCAGGCCTGTCAACGAAATCTTATTTGAACGCGTTTTTCGCCCTTGACAGACGGAAAAGCCGGGCCTACACTGCGGGTATGCGGACCCCTAAAACCCTCCCGCTGCTCCTCTCACTCGTCGTCCTGGCCCTCCCGGCCGGGGCCCAGGTCAAGACCAACCTCGGCTCGGCCGCCGACGCCTCCAACGCGGGCCAGGTCGGCTCTTCCCTTAACGGCGGCGGCGTCGCCCCGCTCGGGCTGAACGCGGGCTCCGCCCCCCTCTCGCTGTCGGGGACCATGACGTCGATGTCGGCTCCCGCCCTCTCGCTCGGCCAGGGCCTGGCCCCGTCGGCGTTGATCAAGACCCAGCCGGTTTCCGCCGCC
>JAOXYD010120798.1:0-11212 GCA_028565735.1 Pinacopodium congolense | reverse complement strand
ATGAAAATATAATTTAAATTGAAATTATTCTAAAATATTTTTCAATATTAAAAATATCAAATTGTTAAATATTTTTAAATATATTTTAAAATTTCAATATAATTAAATAATTTCAATATAATTCAACAATTATTTATAAGTGAAAATGTTCAATTGTAAATTATTTTTGAATAATTAAAAATTGTTATGCTAAAAATATAATTGTAAAATTATGTGTAATTTAAAATTATTCTATTTCAATAAAAGAGTTTTAAATCTTTTGAAGGGATAAATTATATATTTGTTAATTAAACTTAGAAATCATTATATAATACTTCATAATAAAATAATGGTATATTAATCATTTGTTATTTTTATAATACAAATTAATTTGAATTTGAATTGAATGAATTTTAAAAGGTTAGACACTAAATTGAAAATTTTTTAAAAGGTTATTCATTGAATTGAAAAATTTTCAAAAAGTTGCTTACTGAAATGAAAAATTTTAAAGGTGGGTGGTGTATATATGAACAATGATATGGCAGTCCATTTGCTATGTAGACATTGATGTAGTAAAGTCTATTTGCCATGTCAACATTAATTTAATAGAGTTAACGTTTTTATCTTAATTGAAAAATGTTTTAAAAATTGATCATTTAATTGAAAATTTTTAAAGATTTGTCACTTAATTGAAAAAAATCCTAAAAAGTTGTCACACGTGTAATTATTATCCCTCAATTTTATATATTTGACATGTGCATGACCATTAATATTGATGTAGTGTTTCTTTTAAAAATAAAATAATAACTTATAATTATTTTAAAAAATACACTGGAAAAAGAAATCTAAGAATCTATTTAGTATTGCTTTATTTTTTGATTTTTTATTTAAAAATACGAAAATTAAAGTGGAAAATATGTTTGGTTTTATTTTGTTTTGCTTTTTATTTATAAAATCAGAAAAAAAACTAAAATAAAAATAGAGAAATGAGAAAATTATATTTCTCTATATTTTGAAAATATATTTTATATGTTAATTTTTCTATATTGAATAATTGATATAATATATTAACTAAGATATATTTTTAAGGTGCATTAGAGTGTTTTAGTTTAAGAATTTAAATTTCTTTCATATTTAATTATTGCAACTAAATTAATTTTTTATCACAAATCTCAAATAAAAATAGTTTGATTTCAACTTTTTTATTACAAATCTTAACCAAACATATTTGTTTTTCTTACATGAAAAAAATAAAAATAAGAAACAAAAGCAAAAAACATAATAAAAAAAAGTGTTAACAAACAACCTCTAAATTGTCACATTTATATATCACATATAAATTTAACAATAATTTAATAAAATTTTAAAAGAATTAAGTTTTAAGGATCAAATTGTACTATTTTATACATTTTAAAAGATAAAATAATATTAAGAAATAATTTAATTTTTTTCAAAAATTGAAATTTTTTCATTGTATAAATAAGATAAAATGTACAATTTACTCGATAACATTTAAGAGAGTATTTAACTTATCCCTTATCATTTTTTAAAAATGCCAATTTATCTTTTAATATTTGTAAAATATTACAAATTGCTCTTTTAACGTTAGTTATATTAAGGTTATGTTAATTATCCTCTTAACAGTTAACTAAAATCTTAATAGAATGAATGATAATTAAAAAATCTTAAAGAAGTTAATTTTAAAAAGTAATTTATACTATTTTACAAATATTAAATGATAAACTACATAAAATAATACCTTTAAAAATTTTAAATAGTAAATATAATTTTGGGTTAAATTCATCTTGTCCCCCTGTAGTTTAGTAAACAATTAATTAGATCCTTATAATTTCAAAACTATCAAATAGATCTCTAAGATTTCAAATTACTTTCACTTTTAGTCTCTTTATTATTTCTATCCTAAGTGAACTAACGGCACACATGGACATGCCACGTGGCATTAAACTAACAATGAAAGTAATTTAAAATTTTTGGGATTTATTTAATAGTTTATCAAACTATAAGAATCTTATTGATCATTTACCAAACTATAAGGCTCTAAATGATATCAAACATAATAAATGAATTATTTTAATAATTAAAATAAAATTATTAATAATTAAAAAATATGTACTGTAAATATTGTGTTCTTTTAATAAAGTGTTAAATTAAATTTAAAAAATAAAAAAATCATACAAATATTTTATTAGATTAAATTCATCCAAATCCCATATAGTTTAGTAAATTATTGATTAGGTCCTTATAATTTCTAAACTATCAAATAGGTTCCTAAAGTTTCAAATTACTTTCATCATTAGTCCCTTTATTATTTTTTTCTAATAGTAGTGCGACGTGGCACTAGACTAATAATAAAAGTAATCTGAAAATTTTTTAATTTAATGACCAATAATTTAAAATTTATTCAATTCCAGTTAAAATAAATCTTTTCTTATAAAATAACAAGTGATTTATATATCATTATTTTATTATGAAGTATTATATAACGATTTCTAATTTTAATTGACAAATATATAACTTATCCTTTCAAGTAATTTAAAAATATTTTACTGAAATAGAATAATTTTAAATTATATTATTAAAATTATATTTTCAATTATTCAAAAATATTTTACAATTGAATATTTTCAATTATAAATAATTGTTGAATTGTATTGAAATTATTTAATTATATTTTGAAATTAAAAATATTTTAATATTTAATATTATTACTTTTATCGTTAATCTTTTCATTATTTCTGTTTAATGATAGTGTCACGTGTCATGTCCACGTGGTGCCACGTGACACTGGACTAATAGTAAAAGTAATTTAAAACTTTCGGGATCTATTTGATAGTTTATCAAATTATAGGGACCTAATTGATAATTTATCAAACTATAAGAACTTAAATGATATTAAACCTAATTAATGAATTATTTTAACAATTAAAATAAAAATTTTAATAATTAAAGCAATATATACTGTAAATATTGTGACCTTTTAATAAAATAATAAATTAAAATTTTTTAAAAATTATAAAATTCATAAAAATATTTTATTTTGTAAATTCAATATTTATAATAATGGATATATGTGAAAATAATACAAACATAATTATTGTGCAAATGATATATTAATAATTACTTTAAATTGATAATTTTTTTAAGATCAAAATAGTTTGATTTAAGTATAATTTTATATATTCTAAATAATTTTTTATACTCAATTTTGATTGAATCTAAATAAAATAATTTGAAACATATTGAAATTTAAATAATTTAAAAATATTTAAACCCAATTTAGATATTAAAAATCATTTTTCTTGTGTCGTAGATTCACAAGCATTAAAAATTCTTTTTCTTTGTTTAATAGTCAGAAGACAAATAGAATAATACTTATATTAGGTTTTAAATATATTTAAATTTAAGATTCAAATTATATTTAAATTTTAATAAGTTTTAGAATATTTTATTTAGATTCAATCAAAATTGAATATAAAAAATTGTTTAAGTTATATAAAATTATTCTTAAATCAAAATGTTTACCTTAAAAAATTTATCAATTTAAAGAAAATATTATTATATTATTTTAACGATAAATATATTTGTGTTATTTTTACATATACAAATTATTATAAATATTAAATATTTTTATGGTTTGTATGATTTTTTAAAATTTTAACTTATTACTTTATTAAAAGAATATAATATTTATAGCACATATTTATTTAATTATTAATATTTTAATTTTAATTGTTAAAATAATTCATTAATTAAATTTAATATCATTTAAGTCCTTATAAATTAGTAAATTATCAATTAGGTCCCTATTGTTTAATAAACTATCAAATAGGTCCTTAAAGTTTCAAATTACTTTCACTATGAGTTCATTGTCACGTGGGATTTCCATGTGGCACTACCATTAGACAAAAATAACAGAAAAACTAACTGTAAAAATAATTTAAAATTTTAGGGACCTATTTGATAGTTTTAAAACTATAATTACCTAATTGATAGTTTACTAAATTACAGGGGGTCTGGATAAATTTAACCCTATTTTATTTTTTACCAATTTAATATGTATAATATTGCATATATGTGAGAGTAATACAATCAAATTTATCGTGAAAATAATATAATAATAATTACTTTAAATTAATAATTTTTTTTGTTGAAAATAGTTTAGTTTAAGTATAATTTTATATAAGTTAAACGAATTTTTTTATACTTAGTTCTGATTGAATTTAAATAAAATAATATGAAACTTATTTAAATTTAAATATGATTTGAATATTAAATTTAAATATATTAAAACCCAATTTAAGTAATCAATTTTACATATAAATTAATTTGATTAGTTTAAAATTTTAATTCAATTCAAAATAAAATTAATAATTTAAATCGAATTTGAATAAAATTTAATTTTCACTTTTTCTTATGAAATTTTTTTTAATGTTCTTGATAATATTTTAAATATAGTTTTAAAAAGTATACATATCCAATTTTGTAAGTAATTCGTATTATTTTGAGTGAAAATTTAAATACAAATAAAGTTTAACCTATTGTATTTATATCTAAACGAAATTGAATATTAAAAATTCTTTTAGGTTTATGTGAAAAATTTCTTTTTTTATGTCAAAGATTCAGAAGACGAATAGAATAATACTTAAAGTGAGTTTTAATATATTTAAATTCAAGATTTTATATAATTTAAACGACTTTTTAATATTCAATTCTGATTAATTATAAATAAAATAATTTTAATGTATTTAAATTTAAGATTCAAATCATATTTAAATTTAAATAAATTTCAAATTATTTTATTTATAATTAATCAGAATTGAGTATTAAAAAAGTTATTTAAATTATATAAAATTATACTTAAACCAAACTATTTTCAACTAAAAAAATTTATCAATTTAAAGTACTTATTAATATATTATTTGCACGATAAATATATTTTTATTATTCTAACATTTATGCAATAACATCGATACTGAATTTGTAAAAAAATAAAATATTTGTATGATTTTTAAAATTTTTAAAATTTAATTTAATGCTTTATTAAAAAAACACAATATTTATAGAACATAATTTTTAATTATTAACAATTTTATTTTAGAAATAAAATATTTGTATGATTTTAAAAATTTTTAAATTTAATTTAATACTTTATTAAAAGAACACAATATTTATAAAATGATCCCTGCTGCCAGCATTTCACCGACCAGCTTCTCTATCTCAGCCTTTTGTACGTATGGATAGCGGTATGACCTTACGTTGACAAGAGTAGTCTTAGGCCTGAGGGTGATCGCATGAAACTTATTGCACCATGGTGGGAGCTTTGTTGGCTCGATGAACACTTCTTTGAATTCCTCGACTACTTCTTGAATCTTTGGAGGCACGAGTTCTGATGATAGATCAGCTTCTAGGTCCATACATCCCAGCTCCACCAACACGCCTTACTTTTCCTACTATAATAGCCTAGTCATCACCTTCAAGGACACGACACTCTTGCTCAAATTAGGGTCCCCCTTCAAGATCACTGGCTGACCTGTGATTCTTACAGACATCGTCAGAGTGTGCTAATCGAAATTCATTCGTCCCAAAGAAAACAGTCATTTCAGACCCAGTATTACATCAAAACTCCCAATATCGAGTGGGAGGAAGTCTTCTACCATTTTTAGCCCTTGCAGTTGGAGCCTCACCCCCTTACAAATGCCGTTCCCTTTGATGGCCATGCCTGTACCCATGACCACTCTATATTGTGTTGTTTCTGTGATTGAGAGTTGTAAATTTTGGACCACTTCGGTGTCAATAAAATTGTGGGTTACCCCACAATCGATTAATACAATCACTTCCAATCGTGTGATGTTGCCCTTCATTTTCATGGTGTGTGGCGACGTCAACACTACCACTGAGTTTAGGAACAATTCGACCTCCCCTACCGACACCAGAGGCTCTTCCAGATCGCCTCACTCAAACACTTCTCTGCCCTCGTCTTTGTCTTCGATCAATAGGACATTAAGTTCCCTATTTTTGCATCAGTGACCCATGTGGAACTTCTCATCGTAGTGGAAGCACAAACCCTTCTCCCACTTAGCTTGTAACTCTGACGCCGTTAGCTGCTTAAAGGTCGGTTAATTCTGGTAATTTTTGCCTAGGGCATTTCTAGTGGATTGAATCGGGTTATACAAGTTAAGATGAGCTTGGGTATGTAGGGTACGAGTTGAGTTCAGAGGCCCGGTATTCACTTGTGTTTGGCAATAGGCTTTATGGCCTTGTGTACATATAGTGGACCATACTAGTGGTTGCAAGCTGGTTTAAAGCCCTATTGCGAGCTTCTCCTAGATTTCTAAGACTTAGGGCCTTAAGCCTGACCCAGTAGTAGGTTGCCTTCCTCAATACATTTGGCCATCTCTATGACATCCAATGGTGGTCTTTGTCTTTAGCAGCTCCCCTTTAATCCGTTCATCCAGCCCGTTGACGAATACCGCAGTCAACGTTGCATCGTCCAATTGTGGAAGGGGGAAAGAGAGTGTCTCGAAGTCATTCCTATACTGTCGGACAGTCCCATCTTGGTTTATGGGTAGAAATCACTTATGAAGGGTCCCTCTATTCTTCAGAGAGAACCTTCGTAGTACCTATATCTTTAGTTCCGCCTAAAGGGAGTAGGGCCGGTATGCTTCTTCCTATTGAAGCCATGCTAGCGCCTCGCCCTGGACGCAAACAGCCACTGCCTTTAGCTTCTTTGATTTCGATAGCCGGCTCACCGCAAAATACCACTCCGCCCTGAAGACCCGTGAGATTGGATCCTCCTCTCGTCGTAAGTGGGCATCTCTAACTTCCGATCCTTCCAGTGATAACACCCCGAATTGACCCTATTGTGCTTCTCAGAACCCGGTGGTCTAACAGTAGCCGAGTTCTCCCTTTGGCCAACAACAATTTTATAACCGCTAGGCTCGCCATCAACTGTCAGCTTCCCTATGGATATCTGACTTTGGGTGACGATCCTCTAGACATCATCAAATTTTTGGGCTAATTATAATACTGTGGTTTTCAGAATGTTGAGCTTATCCTTGATAATCGAGATCTCACCCTCCACATTCTCTATTCTAGCCTCCATTTTTGTTGATGGCATCTACTGACTCTAATACCAAAATGATAGACTCCAAATTAGAAGGAATGAAAGATTCAATATATTGATAATTCAGAGTTGCACAAAGCAGAAACAAGGCATATTCAAAAGGTGCCTTCTCTCCAACACTAGTGTGTTCTAACAAAATAATCCATACTAATCCTCTAGGGGCTAGTCCTTAAAAACTATTCTCTCACTAGATTCCCAACAACCTAACTAAATCTGTTAACCCCCAAAATCACTTCAACAGACATTAATCAAACTAAACAATTAATACTGATAATAAGAGGCCTAGAATAGAAAAAGGGTATTGAGCTATATGTTTTTCAATTCTTATTCTTATTTCGCCTGTCGTAAGTGAACTTTACCAGGGACTTATCATAAGCTCATTTCAGAAATGCTTTATGAAGGATTTATTTAGCCTAGTCAAAGCCCTCTTTCATCCCAAATCCTATTAGTACATAAAAAGAATTGCACCTGGAAGTTTTGCATCAACTATCACACTCTTAATGCTCTTATTGTTCGTGACATATTTCCCATTCCCTCAGTAGATGAGCTACTTATGAACTCTTTAGTGCTAAAGTGTCTTCTAAGATTGATTTACGCTCCGGTTATCATTATATTGTATGCATTCATCAGACATCCCTAAGACGATCTTTCACATACCTGATAGCCACTATGAATTCTTAGTTATGCCTTTTGGCCTAACTAATGCCCCATTTACATTTCAACGAGTTATAAATGAGCTTTTAAGGTCCTTCATCTGGAAATTTATCATAGTATTTTTTAATGACATTCTAATCTATAGTCTAAACTAGTCCATGCATCTGAATCACCTTGATCAGGCTCTTAAGTTACTTTCCTCTTATAATTTCTATGCTAAGTAATCTAAGTGCTTATTTTTTGTGTCTTTTGTGAATTATCTAAGTCAAATATTTTTTAGTTGAAGGTGTGCAGGTTGACCCCAACAAGATTCAAGCCATTATTGACTGGCTTATTCCTATCATTGTTAAGGCCCTTAAAGGATTTTTTAGCCTTATAAGTTATTACAGATGTTTTGTAAGAAACTATATAACTATTATTGGGCCTTTAACTAAGTTACTCTAAGCTAATGCATTCAAGTGGTCCCATATAGCTACCTCTGCATTACAAATTTAAAAACAGCTATGACTACAACACTAGTGTTGTATTTACCATATTTTTCCTCCTCATTCAATGCTTCTGGCATAGCTGCTGGTGTTTTTTTGTCCCTAGGTGGTCATCATATCGCCTATTTCAGTAAGAAGCTCTGTCCTCCTCTACAATTAGTTTTTTCCTACTTCAGAGAAATGTTTACTATTACTGAAGCTATAAAAAAATGGAGACAGTATTTGTTAGGCAACCAATTCAAAATATTTACTGATAAAAAAAGCCTTAAGCATATGCTTTTACAGACTATACAGATCTCAGACCAACAGAAATAGCTTACTAAGTTACTATAATATGACTTTGACATTCACTACACACCTGGAAAAGAAAGCAAAGTGGAAGATGTCCTTTTAAGAGTCTCAGCTGATGCACCTATGGCTCTCTTGGATCTGTTTACACCTTCATTCCCTTGGGTTAATAAGCTTCGCCACTATTTCGCTAATCCTACTACATAAGTACTCATCAAGAAAACTCAATTAGATCCAGCACTACATCCATATTATCGCTTTCTTAATGGCCTACTTTACTACTATAATAGACTTTACATATCTTTAAAAATAGGCCCGTAGGACTGGTTACTCACATAATTCCACTTGACCCACATTGGTGGCCTCTCGGGCATCCAAGCTACCACCAGCTGCCTCTTTGCAACCTTTTATTGTCCTAACATGCATAAAGACATCAAAACCTTCATTAAAGAATGCATCATCTACCAACAACATAAACCACTCAATCATAAACCCTATGCCACATTACAAACATTATCAATTCCTTCACATGTGTGGGAAGACATCACTATAGATTTTATCACCCACTTACTTAACTCCTATAGCAAGATAACAATATAGGATGGAGGGGATCGCCTGACAAAATTCGCCCACTTCATTACTTTACCTTCTATATACTCAGCATCTGCTCTAGCCTATATTTTCCTCATAGATAACTTTAGACTATACGGGATGCCTAGATAGATTATTAGTGATCGTGATCCAATATTCCTTAACAAATTTTGGAAAGAACTTTTTAAATTACAAGGAACAACCCTTACCTACAATAATGCATACCATCCTCATACATACAGTTAGTCCAAGGTTGTCAATTGTTGCCTCGATTCCTACCTTTGTTGTTTCGTTAATGATGGGTTGCAATTGTGGTCTCTTTTCCTTCATCTAGAGGAGTATTGGTACAACATATCCCTTCATTCCTCCACTAAGATGATTTCTTTTCAAGCCTTATATGGTTTTTTGTTTTCATTACTTCCATCATACCTAGCTAGCTACACTTCCATCACATCTCTAGATGAAACCCTACAACACCGCATAAACCTCTTAGCAACATTAAAAACTAACCTTTCTCGTAGCAAACAAAAAATGGAACACAAGTCAACCAACATCACCAAGAAAAGAATTTACCATCAGAGATTGGGTTTTTGTCAAGCTTCACCCTTACCGTTAAATCTTAGTCCACCATAAGCCCTATTAAAAACTCTCTAAGAAGTTTTACATTTCCTTTTGCATTTTGAAATGCATAGGCAATGTCGCCTATCACTTAAATCTACTGGTAATAGCTTGCATCCATCTTGTCTTCCATGTATCTCTGCTTCACCATTATTATGGTCGACCTAACACACATAATCTTCCTCTTCTCACATCCTCCAACGAGGCTCAACTGATTCAAGCACTAAAGACAGTCCTCGATACTCACACTCTCGCATCATCTCAAGGTTCTATCTGCTAGCTAATGATTCAATGGGACACGTAAGGTCCAGATGAACCTACGTGGGAGAATATGGACCACGTTGTCTCGACGTATCTTGATTTTAACCTTGCAGACAAGGTCTCCTTTAGGACAGTTGGTAATGATACGGGTATGGGCCAACTCATTGAAGAGACTGGACAAATTGGGGGAGAAATGGGTATGGGCTAGCCTACCGAAGAGTTTGAACTACCTGAGAAAGAGATGGGCCATACTACTGACAAATAGATTGGCCAACTCAAGTCCAAGTGCAATCTGCAGAAGCCTAAATTAACTGAAGATTATATTTAGGCCTGTAAAACAAAGTATTAAAATTAGTTGCAACCATAATTAATATAATAATAAAAGAATATAGTAGTTAGCAAAAGTCTGAGAGGTTGCCAAATGTCCATCAATACTAATTTTTTTCATATCTTCTCTTCTTCTGGACTTACTATACCCTTTTCAAATCAGGGCCTTAGCTGAATTTGCTCTCTATCAAGCTTCTTCCTTGTGACAGTAAAGAAGATATGACAAAGCAATTTTTCATCATAATCAGTGTTCTGGTTTTGTTCTTCTGTCTCCTTTATTGTCAACACATTTTATGGGAATGATTAATTATAAATTAAGGGGTGTCAGGGTAATCGTTTTTAATTTTTTAATTTTAAATAAAATATTAAAATTATAATTACAATTTTAGTAATGATACTTTAATTAATTAAATAATTAATAATAAATTTACTATCAATAAATAATATTAACTAATAATTAAAGAATAATGATTTTATGAAAATTACTTAACTAATTCTATTTTAATCTTTTCGCTGATATTTATTATTAAATATTAATAATAAGTTATTTATATTGTATTAAAATAAGTAATTAAAAAATTATATAGTCATATTAAATATTTTAAAAATTAAAATTTTATTTCATGAATAAATATTTTTATAATTTTGAATTTTATTTCATCAAAAATATTTTAAATTTAAGATATATTTTAAAACAATCATCAAATATGAAAATATGTTATTTTTATCATAAAATTAAAATTAATAAATATAATAATAATAATAATAATTTTTGTTAATAATTAGTATTAAATAGTTAAATTGAATCAATTTAATAATAATTGAGTTCAATTATTTCTCTAAAAAAAAAGAGTTCAACTGAGGT
>JAOXYD010120788.1:0-11212 GCA_028565735.1 Pinacopodium congolense | reverse complement strand
AATTTAAAATTAATTTTAGAATTATAATAATTATTTTTAATTGGATAAAAATTAATAATTATAATAATTTTCTATAATTAAAATTAATTATATTTTTTAAATTAAACATTTTGGCTCTATCGGTATTTGAACCTTAATAAAAAAGGATGTCTTATACATCATCTCCTAATGAGTTACAAGTCTAATAGTAAAATTAATTATATTTCAATTTGATTGAAATTAAGAATTAATTGACTCTTTTATATTAAGAAAATTTTGTTTTTTATTTAATTAAGAAAAGTGTTTCATAATTAAATTACTTCGTTTTAATTTAATTAAAATAAATTGAGCTTGTTATTTTATTTAGAGAATTATTTTTCTATATTATTGAGAAAATATTTCTTTAATAATCTGAATAATAAGTTTCTTTATTTATTAAAAAAGGTATTTTCTTGATTAAATTTGAAAAATGTTTTTATTTATTAATAAAGAAATATGAACTTTCTTTAATGTCTTACAGAAGAGTTTCTAATTTTATTAAGGATTGATTTTCTAATTAATTGAGAAAATATCTTTAAAAATAATACAAATAACTTTCTTAATTAAATTTAAAATTTTTTATTTAATCATGAAAGTAGTTTCCTTTTAAGATTAGAAAAAATATTTCTAATTAAGGATAATTTTCCAATTATATTAGAAAAAGATTTTTATAATAGGATTAGACAATAGTTTTGTAATTAATTTTAAAATATATTTGCTAATTAGATTAGAATGTGTAACTTTTTAATTTGTGTAAAAGAATTTTTTCTAAGTTAAAATATGTAAAAATAGAAATTAATTAAAAAATTTTTTAATTAAATTTAAAAATTATTTTCAAATCAAATTGAATTTCTATTTGGAATAAGAGTTTAATTTTATTTAGGAATCAATGGTTGAATTTAATTTAATGTTTATAAAGAGTTGAAAATGTTACCTTAAATTATGAATAGATTAATACTACAATTAAAAAATGCTTGATAATTTTATACATCTAATTTAATTATACGTACATGAAGTGAATGTTAAATATATATATTTGATATACATGCATTATGAATTACATGTTTATATGTGCTATTTTATATATAATTAGTGTTTGATGGGATTATTGAAAAATAAATCTATCATTAAAATGTTAGATACATATTGAGAAAATGATTATTGCCTTCCATTATTATAGGAATAAACTAGCATTCTTTTTATTGTTAGGCTTTCTAAGTAAACTCAAGACTATTTTAACCTAAACATGTTTAGACCTATAAAAATGGGTCTCATTCGACTAAATTTATATAATTTTGATGAGTAAACTCATGATTATATGAATTTAGATATAGGATTAGGAATAATATATAAAATATTTTTTGACAAGAAGTTGTCATATAACAAATCTCGGAGTCATAAAAGATTTGATTGATAAAAATACTATCTACTTAATTTAAATTCATACGGTTTGTTGAGCAGATTAAGATCAATTGAGTTTGAATGGGATCGTAGCCCGCAAGAAGGATTAGAGTAATATTTCCAGAAAAGTAAGGAGGGCTATTATTTCAAATAAAATATTAGGAGTAACCAATATATGATTAAAGTTCTAATCTTATTTAGTTGTTATGACACTTAACCAATTGCTTCCTTATCTTACATTGATATTATTTTAAGTAATAAAGTACATTTGTTAGTATAGTTAATACCAAGTAGTAAACGAAATTTCTTAGACATAATTTAAAGAAAGTTCTTAAAGAAAGAAGAATTGTAGGTCTATTATACTAATTATGCTAATAATCTTTATTGAGGATTTTGGTAATAAATTTTGAGAGATATGTCAATGTCATATAAATGGAAAATTTAGTAACTGTTGAGTTAACTAATATCACATAATGCCACCAAATTGATAGTATAATGCAAATAGTTGCATAAAGTAGAGTTAAAAAGAATAGTTCCTAGAAGGAATTTTTCCACTTAATTTAGCCTAGTAAAAGCATAAACAAAGACTATAATTAATTAAAATTTCTATATTATGATAATAGTTGTCATTATAATAAGATAACTACATGATTTGCTTGCCAATAGTTAATTTGATAAAGATCATATATATGTTTCTAATTCATACTTTGGATATACGAAGCTAAATTTTGATTCAATATTACCATAATATTCAAGAAATGAAAAGAAATAGATTCGCGAGAAAAAGTAGTTAGTCCATGTTTCTATAAATAATTTGTATTGTTTAGATTAAGAATGATGTATGATTAACATAGGTGGCAAGAGTATAAAGTTTAATTAATTAGACTATCCTTTTATACCTTATTGGTTAAATCCATAAAATGATAATCATAAAGTTATAATGGGTATATGTATCCTTTTGATTATAGATCATATGGAACTTGTGAAACTCGTTGGATTGATAGATGATTGAATTAATCTTTAGTGAAAGGGCAATTATAGTATTAAATTGTTATGGATGACATATAAGATGTACAATATGTAATAATAATTTGTACAAGGACAAATACTTACTATTTCATTAAATGTACAATTGAATTTTTGTGATATAGTTATGTGTGTTCAATGAAATATTGAGCTAAATATTGAAAAGCTTAAAGTAGTTCAATCTAAGTAAAAATTAAACATTGAGAATGTTAAATCAATTCAATAAGATCGATGTAGTGCGGTGTACTTAGATTGTCCTATTTATCCATAGGGAATGTAATTCTCTGATAATTGACTCCATGACTAAATTTCATAATAGTGTGAATTTATATAGGAATAATTTTACAATAAGTGATATTTTATCATATAATATTTACTTCATCATAGTTATGCTTGATAAAACTTACCTTCTGTCGTTCCATCCAAGTCGATTAACATGATTCCATATGAGATGTGGAATGATAAGACTCTAAAAGAGTCAAAGTTATGAATTTAGGATGTGATGCTTAGTTGAAAAATATATTATGTGATAAATTTATAAAGAAATTGGATAATAAGAAGTTATGAGACATCCAAAAGTTGGATATAGTTTTATAAACCCCATTTAAGAAAATGTTTAATTTAGTAAGCACTTATAAGGAGAACAGTTCTCAAGATAAGTAGCGGTAGTAAGTTGAAGTTTAAAATATTTCAAATCTCATATTAATAAGTCCAAATAGAACTAGTACCTTTATTTAATACTTGTGATATATACTTGAAAGGTTGTCCATCAAACTATCAGTTAGCTGACTTGAAAAAGAGTTCTTGCTTGATTAAACAAAAGCAATTGATTGGAAACATTAGGTCATGAAAGGATTTTTCAAGTTTTCCCATTAATGTTGTGCATTAATTTGAAGTTAACTATGAACTTATCATATCTTCAGTAAGGTTATTAGGACAATATTTATATTTTTTAGTGGGAATATGTAATGACATATGGCTCATTAAGAATGACAATTAATATTTTCAATTTTTAAAGGTATAATAGTCTAAGATCAACTCTTAGTTTAGATATGAAAAGGTGAAAATATAAATTTTGATAATGAAAATCTATGTAGATAGATTTGGTAGTTGCTTACCTATTCTAAGATAGGTACATAGATAATATACTAAAAGTGTTTAGCATTTGAGATGTCAATACTTATGTAAGTACTAATAATATCCATTATTTTACGTATGAGTTGGCATTTGAGTTCAATGACCAAAAACTTTAGTTTTATTTTGACAAGAACAAAAGTAAGTACTAGTTAAGGTATAGTCACTTAGAAAGAAATTTTTTAAGTTGGCAATGTTCTAATGTAGTATTGGTTACTGATTAAACCCTAATACATTTTTTTTAATTTACTAAACATGGTTACTTTGATCATGAAGTTCGTTAGTGAACTAGGTGTTTAGTTCTTTGCATTGTTAGAATAGTAATTTACCATAGAACATAAAAGCCATTAGGCATGTTAAAGAAATTAAGGTTTCATCAATGATCCAAGAATGAATTTTGGCAATATCTCATAATTTTAGTGACATTTAAGATGCAATTTGTAAGATTTAAGCAAGTACTTAGTAAAAGAATCTTGTAGAATTCTCTCACTAAGTCACTATCTCAACAATAGCACTATCACTATGTAATAATATAGTGTAAAATACTTAAGCGATGGGTTTAGTAAAAGCATGAGATTTTCAGGTTATACCTTATAGCCAATCGATTGGTTGTAAGTTTGTAACATACTTTATTAAAAAAATTATTTGTCTTATGCATATTTGTTTAATTGACAAATGTATAAGATAAAGTACATGGGATAAATATATTTTTCAAATAAAATTATGATGGAGTAAGTATTGTCCCTAAATTGTTCCTAGTTATTGCTCTATTAATATTGGACATTAATATAGCAGAAAGATTAGAACTAATTATATTTCTTCCTTTTATAAGGAGTACTCGATCTCATAAATTAAAGTATGGAGTTACTTAAATAAACATGTGGATACCTATTAGAGAACAAGATTGATAGGAATGTATTTTATGTTATTTTCATATAAATTTCAATGCCATTTAATCCCTACTTTTGTGTTTAAGTGTCTAATTTGTATTCCTTTTATGTTTACATGCAGATTTGACCTTAGGATACAAATACAAAGTGGAGAGACCAACTTTGGAAGTGATTTAGAGCAAAATGGAAACTAGAAGAGGTGTAGAATCAATTTTAGGACTTAGAGCATCATGTTATATAGTTCCACACCAAACTTTAAGATCATATGACAAGCCATGAAGGATGTTTTAAGAAAAGAGCAAGACATGCTCAGTTGAACATCAAATTTGGTGTAGGTGATTTTGGTGATGCATTAGAAGCAAATTTAGAGCTTAGATCATTCCGAAATTTTATTGGTGCAAGAAAATTATGTGAAGAATCTACATAGCAATTTTGATGGCTATTAGAGGTGTATAGAAGGAGTAAGAGCAGACGAGGTAAATAGGGGTAGAAGTTATTAATTTTTAAGACTTAACCAAAATTAGTAAAACAACGAACTTTTTATTAATTTTAGGGGCAAACTAGACCAAATTGCTCTGAAAATGATTCAAACATAAAGAGGATCTATAAAAAGGAAAATATGAAGCAAAGTCACTTATGGCTCCCTCTTGGGCATCTTTTCATCTTACTTGTATTTTTGTTGTTGGGTTTTGGTGTGTTTTGTTGATCTTTTCTTCTTTTTTCATGTTTAGACCTTATATTTAGTTGTTTAGGTGTTGAACTTTAGTTTATTTATGATTTTATTGCTTCCTTTTTCTAATTTTGTTTTATTTTAACATTTATTTTATTTGGGTTATGTTAAATGCTTGTTAAACCTTTGTTTTTGGTAGTTTAATGTTAAATTCTTATTTTTCCAGCCCTGTTAATCTTTATTTCCTTTATTATTTCTGCATTTTATTCTCTATTTAATTTAATTTCAGATTTTTTGTCCTTTTCATTATGTTAGCTTAGGTTTTCTTTGAGTTGAAGATAGTTAATGGGATGGTGGATGGATAATTGTGAGAATTGACTTAATTTACATTGAACATTTGGTTTTAGGTTGAGATTGAATTGGAATTTAGATTAAATGTTATGAATTAGGGATTAACTCATAGGATTAGCCATCCTAGGTGTAATTTCAAGTTCAATTGCTAGGTTTTAGCTTTTGATTCTTAATTATGTTAGCGGAAACCATAAATGCCGATAGGTTAATTACTTTTGAAAGTAAACTTAACTAATTAGTGTCGAATTTCAATTCTCTAAGTTACATAGTCTGAATTTGTGTGAATATGGCTTAGGTTAGTCATTCCATAGTGTGTTAATGCTACTGCGTCACTAAATCTAAAGAACTTGTTTTAGGTTGTTGTATAGTTATGGATATTTTCAGAGTTTGTTGAATTTATCTAAAATAGAAGGCATTTTAGACATAAGAGCTTTTTTGTGTTTATAGGCTAGCATCTTAGGCATAACATAATCTTTAAGATTTTGATGATCAATTTTAATTCATAATTTGGATAATATCTTTTGCCCAACTTTCCGTTATTGTTATTTGTTTCTTGTTTGTTTGCTTTAGTTTTATTAATTATATTTGTGTCTATTTTAATTTCCCTCACATCCAGGGGTTTCTTTTCTTTTCTTTTTCTTTTTTGCAACATTAAAAAAAATGAAAAACATAACCAGTTCTCTGTAGGATTGACCCTAATTTCTTAACTACATAGTTTGTTAGGATAGTTTGGTAAAATTTATTATTTAGTGAACTGTGACATCTCCACCAAAATTTTGACGTCGCTGCTGGAGAATTAGCGCTTGCATTTAATTATTTCTTATTTTTCTTATGTTTTTGTTGATTTTTGTCACCATATTGTGTGTTTGTTTTTGTTTCAAAGCTTTTTCAAATTTTTTCAAAATTGAAGAGCTTTTAGTAATGATGGCTCATTATCAGTATGCTTTTAGTTCTAATTTTTCCTGTTATCCTTATTCTAATAATGAATTTCATTTTCTTGTTACTTCTAGGTTGGAACAATAAGTGGTGAACCTTACATCCTTAGTGGTGCAAGTAAGAATGGATGCAGAAGAAGCTAAGGTATGTGATGTTTGCACATTTTTTGGTTATCCTACTTGTACGTATCCTATATTACAGGATGAGCAACATATATTTGATTCTCCATCTATATGCTACTAGATTCAATCATACTTCTAGCCTTTGCCTCTATCTCCACCTCCACCATTTCCATTAAAAGCTGATGGGATGTCTTTAGAGGAGACTATACATAGTTTGGTGATAAGCACTCTTAAATTCTAGCAAAAAATGAGAAGTAGCTTGAAAATTTTGAAAGATCAAGTGAGCCACTTTGTAGATGTGGTTGTGAGCATAAAAACTCAAGTTTCTTTAAGAATTCTTAGTTAATCAAGGAAAGATTTAGGGGAGGAGGTGTGTGAAGATTCATCAGAGAGTGAAGATTAGTAGGAGCACCTGAAAGAGATGGAGGAAGAGCAAGAGTAGTTAAGAGAATAAGAGGTATTAGCTCGAGAAATGGAAGAGTATGCAACACCTCCTAAGGTAAGTGATATACCTTTCTCTTAATTTACTTAACAATTTACAACTTCAAGAAAGGAACAAAGAAAATGAGTCATAGGGTGGTGAATTGATGAAAGAGATGTGGTTAAGTAATTTAAAGCTAGAGGGTGACGAGGCTTCACATTTATCACTTACACCATTAGGAGGCCATCTTGGCAGAAGGGCGATGTCCATAAGGAAGAGTGGACTTTAGCGTATGATGGAGAAGCAATGTGATTCCATCTTTCTGATACTATACGACTTCAAGCTAGCTAGGAGCCTATTCTAAGGGAAGCTATACCAGGCTCATCAAGAAGTTTGACCATGTTTCCTATTGGCCTCAAACTTCCCTTTGATAGTGAATAGTATACATAAAAAAAGTTCGAGCTAAAGACATAAAACAAGCATTTTTTAGGAGGCAACCCAACCTTTATTTTAATTTTTTGTGTCTTTTATTTTTATTAGCTAAGTCTTTATTTGCTTTTGTTTGAGTTCTTTCTTTTCTTTGTGTTTTATTTTGTAAAAACCAAAAATGGGAGTGACTATCTCTCCATCAAGCACTTCATGGATCACCTCATCAGGGGAGTACTCTTACTTTCATCCTCTTTGTGTTTTCATTGTTTTTAAGACATTGAGGGCAATGTCCAATTTAAGTGTGGGGGTGGGACAAGTTCAAAATTTTTACACTTGAATTATTGTTAGTGTAAAGGTGATAATTAAATGTTTTATCTGAGAATGATCTTGAAATTTGGTTGATTATTGATTGTGATACTTGAAAAAAGTTGATGTTTTTAATTTGATGAATTTTGATCAATTCTTAAAATGGTCACTAAATTTAATTTTTTTTCGTTTTACCTTTTATTTTGAGTTTTTTCATGTGCTTTCGATAGCCTATATGTATTATATTAATTATTTAAGATCATTTTATATGACCTGTCACATGAATTTAGAATTGGATGTGTTGTTAAATTTGTAAAAATAAATATATAAAAAAGTGTGTTTATTGTGTTGATGAATAAGTGAGCATGTTTTTCAATTTGTTATCTTAGAATCTATATAAATATTGAAGTTATAAGTGGAGCTAGTAGCCATTTGATAGGGTGATCTAACCTAATAAATGGGGGTGTTCATGATAAAATGTTCATCTATATGTCAAAAAGTTAGATGAAATGTCAAACAAGATAAAAAGGGATATCCTAGTTAAATAGCTGGAGTCATTCATGATAAAGTGTTTGACTTCACGTAAAAAATACTAGGTACTTTTCTATAAAATGCTCCAAAGTTGTAAATTATGTTTTGTTTTCATGTTTTCAACATCCTTTGCGATATGCATATGATAAACTGTATGAAAATACTTAGATGCTTAGTATTATGCATATTGGGTTACTTTCTTACTAATTTTGTGCCTTGCATGTGATAAAATTGGTTTTGGATCATGATAGAGATGAGAATTTTGAATTTGGATTAAACATATTAATTGAACTCCATTGTGTCCAATAGGTTTTCAATTTTTTAGGAAGATTTTTTAAAGTAGAATGTTTAAGTCATTTCTTGAGGATAAGCAATAGTTCAACTGTGTAGGTATTTGATATGGATATATTTTATGATATCTTCATATAAGTTTCAATGCCATATGATCCCTATTTTTGTGTTTAAATGTCTAATTTGTATTCCATTTGAGTTTACATGTAGATTTAGCCTTAGGATAGAAATACAAAGTGAAAAGGCTAAGTTTGGAAGTGATAGGAGAAAACTGGAACTCGAAGAGTTGTGAAATCAACTTGAGGACCTATAGCATCATGTTACAAAGTTCGACACAAAAGTTCAATGCCATATGACAAGCCATGAAGGATATATCAAGAAAAGAACAAGATAAACTCAATTAAACACCAGATTTGGTACAAGTGATTTTGGTAATGCCTTACATGTAATTTCAGAGCTCAGATCATTCTAAAATTTTATGGGATGAAAGAACATCATGTGAAGAATCTACACACCAAATTTCATAGCTATTAGATGTGTAAAGAAAGAATTAGAGTAGAAAAGGCAAAGAGAGTAAGTTGTCAATTTTTAGAACTTAAAGGAAATTTGTAAAATAATGTTGTTTTTATAATTTTTAGGGGAAATGTTTTTATAATTTCTCACAAAATGACCCAAACCCTGGAGAGGACCTATAAAAGGAAAATATGAATCAAATTCATCACTTTTGGCTCCCACATGGGCAACCTTTCATCTTCCTTATATTTCCTTTAGGTTTTAGTCTGTTTTTGTTGTTCTTTTCTTATCTTTTGATGTTTAGATATAAGATTTTGTTGTTTAGGTGATGAATTCTAGTTTATTTGTGTTGTTATTGCTTTCTCTTTCTCTTTTCATTTGTTTTCATGTATTTCATTTAGGTTATGTTAAATGCTTGTTAAAATTTTGTTTTTGTTAGTTCAATGTTAAATCCTCTTTTTCCAGCCTTGTCAATCTTTATTTCCTTTACGATTTTTTTATTTTATTGTTATTGTTCTTTCCATTATGTTAGCTTAGGTTTTCCTCGAGTTAAAGATATTTGATGGGATGATGGATGGATAATTTTGAGATTTGATTTAATTTGGATATGGCATGGTGTTTTATGTTGTGATTGAAATAGGATTCATATTAAATGTTATGAATTAGGGATTAGCTCACAGGATTGGTCATTCTAGGTGTAATTCTAGGTGTAATTTCTAGTTCAATTGCCAGGTTTTAACTTTTGATCTGAAATTGTCATTGTTGAAAACCATAAGTGACAATAAGTTAATTGGTTTTATGGGTAAACTTAACCCATTAATCTAGGATTTCAATTATCTAAGTTACATAGTCCAATCTTGTGTGATTATTGTTGAGGTTAGTCATTCCCTAATGTATTAATATTATTATGCCACTAGATTTAAAGATCTTGTTTTTTGTTGTTGTATAGTTAGAGATATTTTCACAGGTTATTGGACTTATCTAAAATAAGAGAAACTTAGAATACAAGAACTTGTTTGTGTCGTAGGCTAGCATCTTAGGAATAACACTATTGAACCAAGGGTTGGTTCCACTAATGTTTTGATAATGCAAAGTATTTCTACTAAAATATTTGTAGAGTTTGTTGTGTTTGTAGTGTATGTGATGAATAAGTAATTAAGTTAGTAATTCAATAAGATTTGTATGAGTTATATAAGTCATGAAATAATGTTTTAAATAAAGGTTATGTAAATTAAAGTTGTATGAATTGATTAAGTATGTAGATAAAGTGAATGAAATCGTTTAGATTATTATGTTAAGGAAATTTGGTAAACTAGATGAATTGATTGTGTTAAGTTTGTATAATTTTGAAAAATATGTTAAGATTTGTTAGTATTTTTTCACGTTAAAATATGCTGAATTGGCTTAAGAACAGAATGAAATTGATTTTGCATGGATTGATTTATGTTTGTATAAAGTTCGGAAGCTAGATTGTTGAACAAGCTCAGTTGAGCTGTAAACTTTATATATCTAACTTGGGAAAGGAAGTAATTATACTTCTAGAGCTATAAATGCTATAAACTTTTACAGGCTGTTAGAACAATGTGTCCAGAAGCTACCCTCCTAATTTCACGTCAATTGGATGAAGAATGAAGAAGATATGATGAAAACATCGAGTGGTGCTACAAGTTGTCAGCATAGGCATTGGTCAGCCGAATAAGTTTGTCAAGACTTTGGTCGACGTAATGAAGCAAAAGTTGATAGAATTAGGTGATAGGTCGACTGAATGAGACTATCATTTGACCGAATAGCTATAGGTCGACCAAAGACAGGAGAATAAAAAATCGCAGATTGGAGCAGACAGAGGAGGGACAGAAATTGAGAAGCGCCGGACAGCAGCTGAGGAAATTTTGGAAGGCAGGAACAAAATATCGGACAGATCTTAGGAGGAGCTCCAACAAGCTTCAAGCCAAACACATTTAAAGTTTCAAGTGCATCAAGTTTTTATGTTATTTTAGTTTCAGATTTATTTTATTTTCTGTTTTTTATTTCAGTGTTATTTTATTTTTTTCTGCTTTTATTTTATTATGTTTTATTTTATTTTCATGAATATGAATTTGTTTGAATTTATTTTTATTATTATGTGTGGCTAAAATATATTTAGGATTTGTTATTTGAATTATTTGGGACCCTT
>JAOXYD010120777.1:0-11212 GCA_028565735.1 Pinacopodium congolense | reverse complement strand
TTTGGTATAAGTGAGTTTGGTGATGCATTAGATGCCCTTTTAGAGCTTAGATTTTTCTGAAACATTATGGGGTGTAAGCAAATCATGTGAAGAATTTGCATAACAAATGTTATAGCTATTGGAGATGTATAGAAGGAGTTATAGCAGAAGACTTGAAGAGGGGCAGAAGCTGTCAATTTCTAGATCCTAAATGAAAATTGTAAAATAACATTGTTTTTGAGCTTTTTATGGGTAAACTTGGCCAAATTGCTCCCAAAACATCCCCAATGCCCTAAAAACCATCTGAGACATACATAAGAAACTTACAAACCTAAAGGAGAGCAGATTTTTGTTATTCTTGAAGGCTCCAACCTGGGATCCCCTTTTTTTCTTCGTTTCTTAGGTTTTATGGTTCTTTTTCATCTCTTTTCTTCTAGTTTCAAGTATAGACCTTAGATTTAGTTGTTTAGGTGATGAACTCTAGTTTATTTTTGTTGTTATTACTGTCTTTTTCTATTTTTTCAGCCTTGTTAATCTTTATTTTCTTTATGATTTCTGCATTTTATTCTTTGTCTAGTTTAATTTCATATTGTTTTTTTTATTTTATTATGTTGGCTTAATTTTAATTGGGATTGAATGTATTTAATGAATTTATGGATGATAATTGTGAGAATTAGAATAGGTTTTGAATGCGTGTTGTGATTTATGCTATAATTGAATTGGAATTCAAATTTAATTCCATGAATTAGGGATTTATTAATAGGATTTGAGATTTTAGGTGTAATTTCTAGTTTAATTATTAGTCTATAGTTTTTTATTCGTAATTGTCATTAGCGAAAAACATAAGTGGCGATAAGTTAATTGGCTTTGTAGGTAAACTTAACTAATTAGTCTAAGACTTTAGTTTTCTAAGCTATATAGTCCGAGCTTGTGTCATTATGGCTGAGGTTAGCTATTCCCTAGTGTGTTAATGCTATTACACCACTAAATCTAAAGAGTTTGTTCTAAGTTGTCACGTGGTTAGGTGAAATTTTTTATCATATAAGACTTATCTAAAATTCGAGGAACATAGGACTGAAGAGTTTTTTTATATCCACAGGCTAGCATCTTAGGTATAGAACAATCAATATTTTTTATGATCGATTATAATTCATAAATTCAAAAAATATCTTTTGCCCAGCTTTCTATATTTTTTATTTGTTTAATGCCTTATTTCATTATTATTTGTTTTCCTCATTAGTTGTATTTTAATTCCGTCACATCCAGGGTTTTATTTTCTTTCCTTTTTATTCGCAAAACATTAGGAATAATTGAAAAAATGAAACCAGATCTTTATGAGATCAACTTTGACTTTCCTTACTATATAGTAAATTTTAGTTAGGTATTTTAATATTTAATAGTCTATGACATACTCATCAAATTTTTGGTGCTATTGTTGAAGAGCTTGCATAGTGTTTTAGATACTTCTTATGTTGTTTTTGCTTTTGTTTTTATTTTCATATTTTTGGATGTTTGTAACATTATCATGTATTTGTTTAGTTTCATAACTCTTTCAAAATTTAAGAACTTTTAACTATAATGTATCATTATCATTGCGCTTTTAATGATGATCTTTCTTTATATCATTATTCGAATAAGGACTTTTAATTTCTTGCTACTTCCAGGTTGGAGCAACAAGTGGCAAACCTCACATCTTAAGTTGAGCAAGCAAGGATAGATCAAGACCAAGCTAAAGATGAAAAATACAAATTCGATTCTCCACCTAGCTATTACCAAGATTAGCCACACTTCCAACTTATGTCTCTACCTCCAGTATCGCTAGCACAAGCTAAAGAGATGTCCTTGGAGGAGATTATACAAGGCTTGGCAATGAGTACTTTTCAATTCCAACAGGAAATGAGGAGTCGTTTAAAGAACTTAGAATATCAAGCAAGCCAATTGGTTGGAGTGATAAAGAGCTTAGACGCCTAACTTTCTACAAGTCATCTCAGCCAACTAGAGAGAGATCTAGAAGAGGTGGTGTGTAAAGTTTCATCAGAGTGTAGAGAATAATGGGAGAACCTGGAAGTAATAGAGGAAGAGCAAGAGTAGTTAGGAGAGGAAGAGGTGATAGTTTGAGATATGGATGAGGATGCAACACCTCCTAAGGTAAGTAGTCCATCTTTTTGTATTACAAATCAAGTTTCGCTTCCTTTTTTAGTAGATTGTAGGTTAAAGAAGAGGAAAAGACACATGGGGCTGAAATGTTGAAAGAGTTTTGGTCAAACAAGTTAAAGGAGTAAAGTGATAAGTAGGACGAAGAGTCTCTATAGCCATTGCCTACTCAACTATAGAGGCTTACCTGGAATAAGGGTGATGTCCATAAGTGAGAGTGGAATTTGGAGTATGATAGAGACACAATGTGATTCCACTTCGAAGCTATGTGACGCCATGCTGATTGTGAGCTCCTTCTAAGGGAAGCTATTTCGAGCTCATCAAGGACATTGAGAATGCTTCCTTTCTGGCTCAAATATCCATTTGATATTGGATGATGTAAATATTAGGGGTCAAGCTTAAGACTTAAAATAGAAGTTATTGGAAGGCAACCTAACATATCCTTTTAGTTTTTTGTGTCTTTTCTTTTTGGTTAATTAAGTATTTACTTGCTTTCGCTTAAGTGCCTTTCCTTCTTTCTTTGTTTTTTTTTTTTTTGTAGGAGCCAAAAGTTAGAGCTGCGATCTCTCCATCAAGAACTTTATAATTTCACCTCATCAAGGGAGTACTCTTTTTCCACACCTCTGCGTATTTGCATTGATTTTAGGACATTGAGGACAATGTCCAATTTAAGTGTGGGGGTGGTGCAAGTTTACAATTTTTGCACACTTGAGTTATTGTGAGTTTGAAGGTGATGATTTTAATGTCATACCTTGAAATTATTATGAGTTTTAGTTAATAATTAATTGTGGTACTTTAAGGAAATTGATATTTTTTATTTGAGGAACTTTGATTATCTCTCAAAATGATGCTAACTTTTTCCATTTTCTTTTTCTTTTTAGTTCTTTACATGTGTTTAGTAACCCATTTGTATAATATTTAATGTTTAAGTCCATATTGCATGGTTTTTCATATGAATGTGAAATGGGATTTTTAGAATAAAGTGTCAAAAAGAGAGAAAAAAATAAAAAGAAAAGAGAGAATAATAGAAAATGAAAAAAATGAAAAGCATCTTTTTTTTATTGTTAAATAAAAGGCATAGTTATTTTTGTGTTTTTAAGTAAATTGGGCGATTCTCATTCCGCTGGCTTTAACCCAATGTAAGGTTGAAGTTATGAGTGGTGCTAATAGCCATTTGAGAAGGTGATCTAGCCTAGTAACCAGGGATTTTCATAATAAAGTTTGCACCTTCATGTCAAAAAATTAGATGACCTCTCAAACAAATATTACCTAAAACTCAAATTGTATCATATTTTCATTTTTTTTGGTCATTTTGAGCATCGTTAACTAGTTTTTGTGATAAACTATGTGAAATGTCTTGAATTTTAGATATTATATATATTGGGTTACTTTTTCACTAATTATGTACTTTGCTTATGATTACCTTATTTTGTATCATGATAACGTTGAAATTGGGGAATTGAATTAAAGGCAATGATTGATTTATGATATACTCAATTAACTATTAACTTTTTATTGATATTGTTAAAGTGAAGTATTTAAGTCATTTCTTAAGGACACGTAACAATTTAACTGTGGGGGGTATGTGATAGGGATATAATTTACCATATTTTCATATGAGTTTCAATATCATTTCATCCCTATTTTGATATTAAATGCTTGATTTGTGTTCCTTTTGAGTTTACGTGCAAATTTGACTTTAAGACATTAATACAAGTAGTAAAGGCCTAACTTTAAGTAGAACTGGATCAAATTTGCATCAAGAAGAGGTGTGGAATAAATTTTAGAACTTAGAACATCATGTTATGAGCTTTCATCCCAAATTTCAAGGCCATCTTACAAGCCATGAAGACTGCAAAAAGAAAATAAAAAGACAAGCTTAGTTGAAGAGCATATTCAATATAGGTGAATTTGGTTATGCATTAGATGCCCTTTTAGAGCTTATACTGTTCTGAAATTTTATTGGGTGTAAAAATATTATTTGAAGAATCTACATAACAAAGTTCATGGTTATTGGAGGTGTATAGAAGGAGTTATAGCAGAAAAGACGAAGAGGGGTAGAATCTGTCAATTTCTAGGACTTAAACAGAAATTGTGAAACATCATTTTGGGGATTTTTAAGGGTAAAATTAACCTAATTGCTCCCAAAACATTCCCAAAGCCCTAGCAACCATCCAAGACATACATAAGAAGCTTAAAAATCTAAAGGACAGCTAATTTTCGTCATTCTTAAAGGCTCCCATCTAGGCAGTCCCTTTTTTTCTTCTTTTCTTAGGTTTTAGGTTTCTTTTTCATCTCTTTTCTTCTAATTTCATGTCCTAACCTTAGATTTAGTTGTTTAGGTATTGAAATCTAATTTATTTGTGTTGTTATTTTTTATTTTTGTATTTTCATTTTATTTTTTCATGTATTTCATTTAGGTACGTTAAATTCTTAAATCTTTGTTTTTGTTACTTTAATGATAAATCCTTATTTTCCAACCTTGTCAATCTTTATTTCCTTTATAACTTCTACATTTGATTCTTTGTTTAGTTTAATTTCAAATTGTGCTTGTGTTAATTTTAGTATGTTAGCTTAATTTTAATTGCATTTGAAGGTATTTGATAGATTTATGGATGATAATTGTGAGAATTAGAAGGGTGGGTTTTAAATGGGCATTGTGAATTATGTTATGATTGAATTAGAATTTATATTTAATGCCATAAATTAGGGATTTATTCATAGGATTTTGCCATCTTAGGTGTAATTTCTAATTTTTAACTTTTGATCCATAATTTTCATCAAAATCTTAAGTGGCGATAGGTTTATTGGTTTTGTAGGTAAACTTAACCAATTAGTTAGGATTTCAATTCTCTGAGTTATATAGTCTGAGCTTGTGTGATTATGGCTAGGTTAGTTGTTCTCTAGTCTGTTAATGTTGTCGCACTACTAAATCTAGAGAGCTTGTTCTAGGTTATCACGTGGTTAGGGTTAAGTTTTCTATCGTATATGACTTATCTAAAATTGGAGGAATTTAGGATGTAAAAACTTGTTTGTAACTATAGGCTAGCATCTTAGGCATAGCATGATTGATATTTTCGATGATTGATCATCATTCATGAATTGAGATAATATCTTCTGCCCTGCTTGCAATATTTGTTGTCTATTTCTTATCTTATTACATTATTCTTTATTTTCCTTATTAGTTCTCTTTTAACTCCTTTGCATCCAGGTTTACTTTCTTTTCTTTTTATTTGCGCATCATTAAGATATTTAAAAAACACAAATAATTCTTTGATGGATTGACCTTGACTTGACTATATAGTAAGGTTTAGTTATGTATTTTATTCTTTGGTGGTCCACGACTGGCCTACCAATTACCTAATCTTTTGACGCGAAGACAAACACTTTGTCATGAATGTCCTCCGGTTACTCAACTAGGTTCGTTATTTTAAGCTTGGTTGGAGTGCCATTATAGTCTTTTAATGGGAGAACAAAAATTTTAACTTGAATGTCCCCCTGTTACTTAGCTATATCACGACTCTCAACTAGTTACTAACTCTATACTTAACCTAGTTTTCACTAAGATCAGTGGAATAGGAGTGATGTATTTAACATGTCTTTATTTCCCTAAACTTTATTTATATCCTATAAGCTTTCTCCATAATCAATTCATTATCATGAAAAATGACTAGTGATTTCTAACAATTTAAGTCTAATTTACCATAAATGCAACCAAAAAATGTCAAAGACAAAAAATAGATGAAGACTATCTTGATTAAGGTGCACATTCAATGGAAAGGCATTAAAGGTATAAATTTCATAAGATAAATAATTCTTCACACTCAAAAATTCATGTTCAAACTTAAGACTGTTTCTTTCAATCTCATGCCATTGAAAAATTCAAACTATATGATATAATGCATGACAAGATATATGCACACCAAATTCAACTAAGCCTAGAACCTAAAAATTCAAGATCATAATAGAATGACATGAAAAATGCAAAGAAGCCTCCTTTCCTAACTTGAACTACACATTGTCCTCAATGTAGAAAAGAAAACACAAAATAAGCACATAAAATGAAGCTTAAAATGAAACAAAAACAATTTTAAAGGCAAGAAGACTTATAATGATTATGGTGGATAAGGCATAGGCGATAGCACTAGGAAACCTTGCAATTAAAAAATTTTTGAGAAACTTCTTAGTTTGATAACATTGTTTTCATTCTATTTGCTTCATCTACCTTGCTACATCTATTATCTTTTCATCCATTGAATCCATATGCCATTCCAATGTCTTATGAGTATCCTTCAAGGTGGTTAACACTATTTCCCACCCTCCAAATTCTTCATGAAAGTTATTAGAATTGGTATCATCATCATTTTAAGGTCAGTGAGAAGAGGATGGCCCTGATGTTTTTTTTTTTTTTTGGTTGAAAATAGCTCTATTATGGGGATCTCAGAGTATGATTGAATTGGCAGTCCCAATCTCTATATGTCACAAATGTATAAAAGTAAAGCACTTAACATTTAGTAAGGTTAACATCATTGAATTGAGCAACAACAGTGACAATATAACCCATGCCTAAATAGTGTTGTACGATGCCAAAACATTGTGATTAGTATCCATACACCATACAAGAAATAGCTCTTTAAGAGAACACTTGTCTCTTTTGAGATTTATTGAAGACGGTATGAGAAATATATGTATAAAAAACTAAATGGGCATTATTAAGTTTGAGGGAATTGGATGGATTATGAACATCAAAGTCATCTAGCCCTATAAGTTTCTTTCAATATTTTTTAGACTGAAATTCATGGTGGGAGTAAAAAGATTTGTTTTTGGAAACCTAAATATTGATTTCATGATATCATAATTGAGATTATATGGGTTTCCTCTCAACCTAAATCAGGATTTATCTAATTTCTTAGGATCATACCGAATAGTTATGAAGAATTCTAATGTCAATTCATTACAAACCACATAAACCTAATGGATAAACTTCTCCTAACCCACCTTATTACACAATTGCTTAATCTTCTCTTTCAATCCAACATCTTCAAGAATCCTAGAATTCAAGTGTTAGAAGCAACAATGGATTTACTTTGAAGTTGTTGAAATTTCATACCTTCCTCTTGATAAAATATTAGAAAAGGGGCACCAAATTTATTAGCCAAGTATTGCATTCCTTGTTAGGACACCATTTCCTTCCCTTTTGATTGAGTTTTCCTTGCAACTTGCTTCCCTTTTTTATGGCATGGTGATGGGCAATCTTCAAACCTACAAAAGGAACAAGAGAGATAAATTAAGATGAAAATAAGATTAAAATAATTAGAAATAATGGAGAAAGTGTGATTTTAGATTAATATAAGTGAAAACCTTGAAGATTTATAAAAGATTGATGTAAGATTAATGAACAGTAAGATGAAAAGTGGATGATTTGGGTGAAATATATTTAAAAATAGAGATAAAAGGGGAAGGGGGTGGCCACGCATAGAGAGAGTGTGAAAAGAAACCAAATAACAAGTTAGGGTTATGAAAAAATTAAAAAGGTCACGTTACTTTTAATATTCCTTGTCACTATAGTTACCTGGGTTAGGTGCTCCCGTCTGTCGCTATAACGAGCCTCTTTCACTAAGTTTTTCTTCCTTACCAAGCTTTTAAAGTCTCCCAAACCTAATGCAAACATCAGACTAACAACAAAACAATCAAATTTAATAAATTTAAATGAAGAACATAATCAAAACCTTAATCAAACACATGCACTCAATCGCAACAAGATCAAACAAGGGAAAGGAAAGATATCACTTCCCTTTCATGTGAAAATATGCCTCTAAAGTATGGCTTGTATCTTTGACCATTCACTTTGAATGTTTCACCCTTTTCGTTCTCTAATTCCAATGCTCTATGCTTGAATACTTAGACGACTTTAAAAGGATCACTCCAATGGAACTTGAGCTTTCTTATAAATAAATTAAGTCAAGAGTTAAATAAAAATACCTTGTCACCATGCTTGAATTCCTTATTTTTTATGTGAGCATTATGCCACTTCTTCACTCTCTCCTTATATAGTTTTGCATTCTCAGAAGCATCAAATCGTAACTCTACTAATTCATTAAACTATAATAGTCTTTTCTCACCGAATGCTTTTCCATTGAAGTTTAAAGCTTTAATAGCCCAATATGGTTGATGCTCTGACTCTCTTAGTAAGTGGCAAGCTTTCTCATAAACAAGACAAAAGAGTGGTATCTATCAATATCTTAAATGTAGTTCAATATGCTCATAGCCCTCATTAAGCTTTAATGCTTAATATTTCCTCCAACCACTCATTGTCTTCTCTAAAATTCATTTTAACTCTATATTCACTACTTTAACTTGACTGCTTGCCTATAGATGATAAGGTGTGGTCACTCTATGATAAACTCCATATCTCTTAAGCATGGTTTTAAAAGGCCTGTTACAAGAATGTGCTCCCTCATCACTATGATTGCTCTTAGTACTTCAAATCTATTAAATATCTATTTTATGAAATTTTGCACTACTTTACCATCATTGGTTGGAGTAGTCACCACTTTTAAGAGACACAATCCCCACCTACTATGATATAGGTGTTACTAAGCGAGGATAGGAATGGTCCCATGAAATCGATCACCCATACTTCAAAAACCTCCACTTATAAAATGTTAGAGAGGGTATCTCATCTTGATTTTAAACATTTCACACTCATTAGTAACGATCATAATTCTTAACATGTTCATGCTCATCTTTGAACAACCTAGGTCAAAAGAACCCACATTCTAGCACATGAGTTATCGTCTTATTGGCTCTGTAATAATCTACATAAGATGACTTATAACATTGAGTTATAATGTTAATCATTTCATCCTCAGGAACACACTTATGAATCAAACCATCACCACATATCCTATGTAAAATTGGCTCATCCTAAAGATAAGATAGGACGGGAGGAAGGATATCACCTGCAATTTAATTCTCTATTTCGACAAAACATGGGACAAAAATATTATTTACCAAAATTAAAGATTCGTCGAGGAATTAATCATTGATGTCCTTACTAGATTGCATCGCCTCTTCTTTTAGATGTGATAAATGGTCCGCCACCATATTCTCCAATATCTTATTATCTCAAATTTCTATATTGAACTTTTGTAGAAGTAGCACCCTCTAGATAAGCCTTGACTTTGTGTCCTTTTTAGAAGATAAGTATCCTAAAGCTACATTACTAGTATAAAAATTATTTTTGAGCCTAAGATCTATGATTGAAAATTGTTGCATGCAAACACCATAGCTAAAAATTTCTTTTCAGTTGTTATGTAGTTCAGTTATGCTTTTGTCAAGGTATTACTGGTGTAGTAGATGGCATGTAGTCTCTTATTCTTCTATTGTCCTAAAAAGGACCCTAATGCTTGGTCACTAGCATTACACATGATCTCGATTAGTAAAGACCAATCCAGTGAATTCAAGATTGGTGTGGATATGAGTGTCTCCTTCAACCTATCAAAAGCATTTAAAAAATAGTATCAAGGTGAAAAGGCAACTCTTTAACTAAAAAAATAGTAAGGGGCTGAGTAATGAGAGATTAATATTTAATCAATCGTTAATAAAATATGGGATGTCCTAAATACTCCTTTACAAACTTAGCATTACTTAGTGACGGAAGCTTCTCGATAACCTCTGTTTTGGCCTTATCCACTTTTATGTCCTTATATGAAATCTTGTGTTCTAGAATTATGCCTTCATACACTATAAAGTGACACTTCTCCCAATTAAGGACTAGATATGACTTTTCACATCTTTGAAGTACTCTGTGTGAGTTTTTCAAATAATGATCGAAGGAGTATCCAAAGACTGATAAATCATCTATAAACACTTCTATTATATCTTCAATCATATCCTAAAATTTGGCCATCACACACCTTTGAAAGGAAGCTAGTACGTTGCAAAGGCCAAAGGACATTCTTTTATAAGCAAAGGTTTTGTAGGAACAGGTGAATGTGGTTTTATTTTGGCCATCTAATATATAAAAATCTGAATGGAACCTGAGTAACCATTTAGAAAATAGTAGAAGGCATGCCCAGTCACTCTCTCAATTAACTAGTCTATGAGGGGTAGGGGAAAATGATCCTTCTGAGATATATACCGCACTGGACTCACCCATTCACTATTAGAGATAGGATAAAAAAATTCGAACATCCAAAAGTTTTACCACCTCATTCTTTACTACCTCCTTTACACATAAAATAGCCTATAACCTAGGTGGTGCAGTCACCGTTACAAAAGAAGCATCATCATAAAAATGTTTAGAAATAAAAATAAAACATCAAGTAAAACATATTGAAACAAGATTATGTTCCTCAAAATATGCTGAAATACCACAACAATATGGCTGTGAATCACAAAAATATTAGAAAAGATATAAAAAGAGAAAATCATACCCGTGATGGAAAAAATCCTATAAATGGAGAAAAATCTAAAAACATATTATTTTAAAAAACCACATTTTCAACCTAGATGAAAATTTTTTAGAAAAAAATCATATAGAAAATACAAACCAAAACAAAAATATTGTCCTCAAGGTAAAAAGAAATGTCAAGGTTGTCTTTATAAAGAAGAAGGACATTATGCTAATGAATGTCTTAAAAGAAAACAATCAAAATATAAATATGAAGTAAATATTTTAAATCAAGCTTATACTTATAATTTAGAATGAGTAGAATTTGACTATTAAAAAAATTCTACAATTTCCTAACTTATGAATATGAAACAGACTTAACAATTAAATCCAAACACAAATTTTATTGAAGTAATAGTTCAGAATAAAAAAGTACATGCATATATTGATACTAGAGCCACAATATGTATAGAATCTAAAACTTTATTAAATAATTGGAAAAAAAACTTCAAAAACCATTACAAATTAAAATTGCTGATGGATTTTATAGTTTCCATCCTTTAACCTAGTTTCCAAAAAGGATATCATCTAAGACCTATTTATTTTGAATATTCCTGGACAACTTATTATTCTTTAGGATAGTTGGTACCCTAAACATTCCAAGCAATTAAAGAAATTAAAGAG
>JAOXYD010120757.1:0-11213 GCA_028565735.1 Pinacopodium congolense | reverse complement strand
TTTGAATTATTTGGGACCCTTTGGTTATTAATTTAATTTTTAGAAATATTTGTGTTGTTTATTGTGATTAAACCCTACAACAAATCGAGAGAGTGAGTTGGGTAATTTTTGTTAGGTATACAACGAGAGTTGGTATTTAATAGACCTATAGACAACAAGGTATTGATTTATCAGGAAGAGATTTCGATAAATTAATATACTACCTATAGGATAGCTTCATATCTAGTTAAAGGTTTAGGAAAGGCTTTACATGTTGAGAGATCTCAAAGTTAATCCTAAATTTATTTAGCTAGTGACATTTAGCTTCACCTTAAGAGAGGGTAGCTAAAATATTAGGAAATCTTGGGCCAAAAATACATTAGATTAGTTAACTAAAGGGAAACACATAAGGATAACGACAAATCCTATGCTTAAATCTTATTTTTCTCCGAATTTTCTATTTGCTGTGTTGCGATTGGTTGTGTTGCTCGATCCTGCTTCCAAATTTTTTTACGCTTGATTTATTTATTTATTTTATATTTTATTTGCTTAATTTGGATTTTTTAAACAAAGTGTAAGCCAAGTTAATAGAGTGTCTAGATACAATCCTCGTGGGATCGATATCCATTCTTTACTACAAGTACGACCCGTATACTTGCAATTTTAAGCGTAAAACTCGTAATCGTAGTCGTAGTTTGTTTTACAAACAAACACTAGCCATGCCCTTACTTTATCCTTCAAAGAGAACTGGAATAGTTTCAATTTAACTGGGAAATAGTCTCAATTTAACTGCATCTTCTAACACACTATTTACTTGAATAAATTGCATATATCCAAGAATGTCTCCAAATGAGCATGGAGGTTTTCTAGTGGCAATCCTTCAAACTGAGATGGTTTAATCATTGAAATAATATCATGGGGTATCTCCAAGTTTGTTGTGGTGACCCTCAGCCTCACAATACTAGCAATGGATTTGTTGTTATTTTCCATATTAAGATCCATTATCATCGGCTTCCTTTTCTGCTCTTGATGATGTATTATAGTGTCTTCATATTGCTTCATGTTTATTGAATATGGTTCTGTTTCTAGCTATTCTTCTATAATATCATCTTGTTCAATATTCTTACCTTGAGCTAACCTGACCTCCTTGTGTAGTTGCGAGTAGTTTTCTCAATCTTAAATTCAAGTGGTAAGTTCTTAGGCTTTTAGCCATGAGTGTGCATAAATAAAACAAAAATAAACTAAAAAGAATAATAAAAATCAACTAAGAACTAAAAATAAAGTATGTAAAAAGAAAAAAATAAATAAATAAACAACTAAAAATAACTAAATAAACAAATCAAAATAAGAAATAAATCTGAAGTAATCAACATCGCTTTATTCATAATATTACAAAATTAGGTCTTAGGCAATTATTTCAAAATTTTATTGTGGTTTATTTTAATCAAATTAATTCACTTTCAACCTAAGACTAGATAAAGGCAAGTTGATAAGTGCCTTAAAGAATTGTCATGTATCCAAAAGAGGGACGGCTCTCCAAATGGGGAAAATTAAAAAGAAAAGAGAGAATAAGAAGGTAAATGTTCTTTTTCTTTTGTTTTTAATAACGTGCATATTCATAATAAATTAGTTCTTTTGATGACATCTATCTATAATTCTGGAATGTTTATAACAACTTATTTTTAGTAGAAAGTAAATTATTTTAAGGAATAATCCCTTATTTATGCAAGGGCCTTGGATTCTTGTTTGGGTTTAGGAGCTCTTGGGCTTTTTGCTGTAGAGGATTGAGTTTCTCTAGTCTTAAGTGCGACAGGGCCACATGTAACAGTGCCCAAGCCATGAAGATCGATCTTGCCCTTAATATTAAAGTCTAGATAAGCTAAATGAAAGGAAGCTAGGGATATCTTAGGCTATTCATTAGGTCAAGAGTTAGATTTGTGGCTTGTAGAGGGTAATAGAGGACATGATTATAGTGCTGGTGTGCCTACATAGCACTTGAAAAGAGAAACATGGAAGATCAAGTGAATAGTTGAGGACAGAGGAAGCTACAACTCATAAGCAATAGGCCCGATGCAATAGAGGACATAAAAAGGCCCACAAAATCGCTTGGCGAGTTTTTGCAAGGGACTTTTGAAAAATGAAATATGACAATGCGGAGCTAGTTTGAGGCAAACTCAGTTGCCCACATTAAATATGTGATTTTTATACTAAAGGTCCACCTATTGGTTCATGCAATGGTGGGCCTAAGTGAGATTGGCTTTGATTAGGGCTAACATTTTATTGTGATCGATTAAGGATTCAACAAGATCATTAATTTTTATGCTATTTGGGTTAAAAGTAGGAAGGAGTAGCGGAACTCGACCATTAAGTGCTTAAAATGGAGACATGCCTAGGGAAGAGTGGAGATTAGTATTATACTAGTATTTGGCGAGCTGAAGAAAGCAAGACTAGAATTGAGGATTATATGACGTGAAGCATCTCAAAAATGTCTCTAAAAATCGATTAAAAACTTCTGTTTAACTGTCAATTTTAGGGTGATAGGCATTGTTATAGGATAGGGTTATACCTGAGAGGCAAAAAAGCTCTCATCAGAAGTGACCAAGGAAAAGAGGATTTCAGTTATTGATGATTGATTTAGGGACCTTGTGACGTTTTCAAATTTCTGAGAGAAATTCAAAAGCTAGAATGGCTTCTGTATAATGGGTAGGTAGTGGAAGGAAGTGGGCATATTTTGTGAGGCAGTTCACAATAACCTAAACAGAGGTGAAGCCTTGGAGGGGGTAGGTGAGTGATGAAGTCTATTGTTAGGTCTTCTCAGACTTAGTTTGGGGTAAAGAGGGGTTAAAAGGAGCCATAGGTTTTGTTTGTGGAATATTTATTTTGTTGGAAAGTAAAACATTTTGAAATGAAATCTTCAACATCTCTAACCATGTTATGCTAGTGGAGGATGGCTACCATTCAACAACTGTAGTCATGATACCAAAATAGCTAGGAACTAGTGAAGTGTGAAATTCAGTCAACAACTAGATACGAAGTTTTGAATCTAAAGGTATGTGAAGTCTCTTTTTAAAATAGAGTAAGCCATCCTTATTTACAAAGTGTTGTTGCATCTTAGAATCAGTTTTCAACTTATGCATGAGCTAATGTCCAGAAGGGTGTAAGCGGAATGCAGCTAGTCTATAAGTTGGAGTTTAGGTGAAGAGATAGAAGCTAGGAGAGGAGAACCAGATGAGGGAATTTAAAAGAGGGCATCAACCACCCTATTTGCAAAACCAAGTTTCTATTTGATCTCAAAATCAAATCCCAAAAATTTAGTTACCCATTTTCATTGATCTAGAGTCTGGATAACTTAAGTGAAAAGGTCTTTTATTTTGGCTTAGTTAGTGTAGGTATTAAATCGATGACCTAGTAGAAAATGACACTACTTTTTAATAACCTTAGAAAATACACATAGATTCTTATCATAACTGGAAGAAATTTGCAGTCTAGGACCCAATTTCTTTCTAAAAATGCCACATGATGAAAATCCTGGAGTAGCACTGCACCTATTGCAGAATTAAAACTGTCACACTCAATGGAAAATGGTTGAGTGAAATTTAGTAGTTAGAGGATAGGAGTAGTAGTCATAAACTACTTAGAGTTACTCAAATGCCCTAGAAGCATTAGCAAATTAGGCAAATTGGCCATGTTTTAGTAAATAAGTCAAATGTTTAGTGATAGAAGCATAATTTCATACAAAACGTCAATAGTAATATGTGATTCCTAAGAAACCTCGAAGATTAGTAATGGATCAGGGTTCAGGCCAATCAGTAATGGCTTGAATCTTTAAAAAATCTACATTGACACCTTGAAAATAATATACAATAAGTGGGCCATAGAGGTAACAGTAAACACGCATTTAGAGAACTTACAAAGTATGTATAAGCATGGAGTGTATGAAGAACATGCTGAAGATGCTTCAAATTTTCAGGCCAAGACTTGATACATATTACAATATCATAAAAAAATAAATACAAATTGACGGAAAATTTTTAAAAAAAGGTCATTCATGGCAGCTTGAAAAGTAACTAGGCCATTTGTTAGACCAAAGGGCATAACAAGAAACTCAAAATGTCCATTGACTGTATGGAAAGAAATCTTATGTGTGCCTTGGTTAGCCACTTGTATTTTATGGTATCCCAAATGTAAATCAATGCAAGAAAACATGTTGAGCCCCATGTAGTTTATCTAACAATTTGTCCACCATAAGAATTGGACACTTGTCAAGAATTGTTAGTGCATTGAAAGCATGATAGTTAACACAAAAACACAAAGTGTCATCCTTATTTTTAACGAGTAAAAATAGGGAAAAGAAGAGACTAGTGCTAGGCTTAATGATGCCCTCAAAGAGCATAACTTTAAAGATAGAAATCATGGCCTCTTTTTTATAGTGGGGATAGCGATAAGGTTTAACATTAATAGGGAGAGAGTTAGGTTTTAAATGAATAAAATGATCTTGAGAGTGGAATGGTGGTAGCCTAGTTGGGGCATCAAAATTAGAAGACTATGACTGTAAAAGGGTAAGAAAATCTATTGGAAGGGCTAATGTGGTAGTAATATCATATGAGAGAAAAGAAGGAATATCAAAAATAGGGTCAGGGGAGATAATGGAAATGGTGTGATATAAGTCCACCGAATTAGTGTAGACTATACAAAGGAGCTAGTGGTAAGCAAAAGGTGAGGGTAAGGTTTGGAATCACTACTAAGGGAAATAAAGTGATCCTCATAACAAAAAGACATGCAGGGGTCAGAAAAATCAAGCATAACTAGACTAAGGATTTGGAGCCATTGGATGTTTAGGATAATATTAACCCTATTGATTGGAATGGAATAAATGGAAAGATGAAATTGATGATTTTAAAGAGGAGAGGAATATCCAAACATATGCTAGAACAACCCAAGGAGGTACCATTGCCAAGTATGATAAAGAAAGAAGGAATGGTATAAATAACTAAGTGTAAAAATTGGGCAAGCCATAGTTATATAATGTTGGGAGAGCTACTAGAGTCTACTAAAGTAAAAATAGAATGGCCTAAAATGGATCATGTCAAGCACCAAGTGTGGGGAGACATAGAACCTAAAATGGCATCTAGAGTAAGATTAAAATGGACTAAGTCAAAATTTGGTAACTTAGTAGGGAATAATTCTGAACTAGGAGGACTTACAGTTGAAGTATATGGAATTTGGGTAGTTTTATCAATGTCTAGAAGTAAGAGGAGGTGCCAGTATGTTTTGCATTTGTGAGTGGGAGAAAATTTCTCATCACAATTAAAACAAAGACCCTTATAATAATGATCTTGCATTTCCTTGGGAGTAAGCTTATGGATAGGAAAGGGTAAGGAACAAGGGGGTTTAGGTTGGTATGGATGTATTGATGATGGAGGGGGAAAATAGTTGGGAAAAATGACAAGTTTTTTTTAATATTGTTAAGCTTGTCTTCTAATAATTTTGCCATGCCAATAGCCTGAGAAATTGAGTAAGGCCAAAGGATATCTATTTCTCATTGAATCTCAGGATGCAGACCAAACATGAAACAATTAAGGATGAAGTCTAGTGGTAGATCAACTATGTAGTTAGATAGACATTCAAAGAGAAGTTGATAGTCATTTACAAACCCAGTCTGTCATAGTTTGAATAAGGCAACCTAAGGATTCTCATAGCAAGATGGTCCAAAATGTAGTTCCAAAGCTTTAGTAAATAAGTCTTAAGTAGACAGTTGATTGTTAAGATACATCTACTTGAACCAAGAGGGGGCATCCCCTTTAATATAGAAAGCAACTAAGTCTAGTTATAGAGGAGGAGGTATTTTATAGTTAGAGAAGTATTGTTCTTCCTGAAAAAGCCAATCATGAGGGCTTAAACCATGAAAATGATGTATGTGTATTTTGGGTGGCTTAGGAGAGATAACCAATAGAGATGGAGAGGGAGAGATAGCAAACAATAAAGGTTGGTTAAGGTAAACAAGGGTAAAGTGATGGGAAGGATGTGGTGAAGAAGTAGAAAGAGCAGGAGACAGGGTAGCAAAGGGGCACCATTTGGAGGTGAATTGGGCAGAAGGAGAGAATTAAGTTAGGTCTGTAATTTGTAAACCACAACAAGTAAAGAATCCTGTTATTGCTCAAAATGCTAGATCATTGCAACTTGTTGTTGGTCCAATTGGTGTTGCATCGCTTCTAATCATCAGTGAAGAGGAGATGGCATTGTCAATAGATTAGACTAGTTGGGAGGCATAGAGGAATTTAATGAAAGCACCAAATGATAGGTGCCTTAAAGAATTATCCCGTATTCAAGAGAGAGACGGCTCTCTAAAAGGAAAAAAAAGAAGAAGAGATAAGGTAAATTTTCTTTTTCTTTCATTTCTGTTTCTTAGGTTTTTAATGCTGAGCACATTTTTCTATAATTCTAGAATCTTTATAACAACTTATATTCAGTAGAAAGTAACTCGTTTTGAGGTATAATCCTTCATCTATGTAGGGGCTTTGGATTTTTGCTTGGGCTTAAGAGCTCTTAGGCTTTCTATTGCTAAGGATTGAGTTTTTTTAGCCTTCAGCTTGACAAGTCTGCACATAACACAAGTATACTCTTGTCAATATATAATGTAAATGGTAAGTAATTGATTATTGTATTCCTTAGAGACTTACTTATAAGTACTAAATTACATAACGTTTAATTATACAAACATTTCAAGTTTTGATTGATAAGAATTTAAATTTAAATAATTAACTAACTAGTATGAAGTCAATGTATCACTAATTAAATACTAAGACTCTTCCTATGATATGAATTAGATAAGCTTTTGGATTTCGATGGGTTAATCACTTACAAATTTAGGTATAAGAATAATCTAGGATATAGTCTACTTAATTAAGATATTACTAATGATTATAAAAACATTTTTTCTCTTTTAAATTTAAATGATTTATTGGATTTATAAACAAATTGGAATCAAAGGCAACAATAACAAAAATTCTAATTCTAAGTTCATTAGATTTAAGAATCCTCATAAAAAAACTCTAAATTGATACATTTTTAGATTCAATTGTGTTACCTAATTGATTTTTCAATAATTAAAAACCATTGATTATGGACTTTTATTTACCTATGAATTAACTTATGTAATCAAGTAAAGCAAGATGAATTAAGCATTCAATCAAGTAAAAATCATCCTTACAATTCATTCATAACCTATCTAATTTCTTAACCTAAGCTAAAACAATTATACGCGCATATTCATTAATGAAAACCAAGATATAGTAATAAACTACATATTTATTAAATGAAAATAACTATGGAGTCATTACAAATATAAAGAAAAAAGTTATACAAATATAAAGAAAGAGTCATTACAAATAAAAAGAAAAAGTTATAGAAATATAATTGAGACTTGATCTATCCCTAATATTCTTGACTCCTCTCAATACCTAAACACTCATACAAGTCTTAATTTAAAAAATAATGAAAAATGATAACAAACAAAAAATAATGGAAAACAACCTAATCTAATTATGATATGACAATTTGATATGTTTCTAAACTATAACAAGTATTTTTATAGGCCTCTAGGCGGCTGTTAGGGTTCTCGATTTAAGGAACACAAGTCAAGGATGAACTCATCTTTTTGTCTTATAAAAATCAATTTTTTAATTATGAAACAGAGACTATAAAGATGGTTTAATCGGGCTTTAACAACGCTGTTGTTATATATCATTGCTATTATGTTCTGTATTGTGGTATAACGACAATACATATTGAGATCAATATTGTTATTAATAACTGTCATTGTTGGTCAAAAATTGTACACTGTATGCACCGTGACCATGAGGAAGGCCATGAAATTCAACCAAAACGTTATACAGTCTTTGTCACAGTTATAACACAAATTTTGACCTTGATTTGTGATTTTTTTAGCAATAAAATACTAAAAAAAAAATTTCTCCTTCATGCTTCATTTTCATTAATTAAGCTCCAAAATCCTCATAAATTTGAAACTTAAAAACAAGATCTCATAAATGACTTGAATATATGTTTTTAATAGGTAAAAATACTAAAAATTATACTTTAAAACTCATATAAATTAATCATTAACACCACCCATTACAATTCTTTTTCTAGAAAATTGCACAGTTCACCTCCAATCCAACTCTTCATACTCACAAAAAGATTTTCTTGTAATTTCCTCCATCAAAAGTTAAGAAAACCGATCCAAAGAAATGATTTTTTGTTTATGAAAGATTTAAATTTTCTTGTATAAAAATGGTTATAGGCTTTTAGGTTCTTTCTATATATATACATTATGATTCTACAAACATAAGAATTTTAATTTATGGTTTCCAAATGGTTTCTCACAAAAAACAAAAAAAAAAAAGATAACGTAGACATTTAATAATCATAAAAATGAACATAACAGATAATATCATTTATTTCACACAAATTTATTTATTAATTTCAAATATTATGATTCATGAATTTCTCTTTGACACTAATATTAGGAAAACTTTAATTCAAGTAGATTCAGAATCTTTTCCATATTCATCATTCAAGTAAAATAATTACTTATATATTATCTTTAAGTTTTTAAAGAAGTTTTGAATTCTTTCTTTCAATTGTTCTTTGATTTCAATTGAAAAACGTTATCCTCATTTTTTTGAATTTACATATCTTTTATATGTAAATTCAAGCATTACAACTTTTTATTTTAAATTAATAAGACATAACTTTTCATCTTAATTTCATTATGATTGGATTAGCAATCTTTATCACAAGACATAGCAAAGTAGAACCTTGTGTATAAGTTAGCAAGAATGGGTCAAAACTCATAATTATAGGCGAGAGTATGAAATTCCAACGGCTTAGGTGATGAACTAACAATGGAAGATTCTAAGATGAAGAAGCATCAAAATCAATATTTTAAAACTAGTATTGCTTTAAAATAGTATTGTATGGGTATCGATATTATTGAGAAACTTTTTAAAATTATAAACAAGTCACTAAATTTTGTAAAATCTGTAAAATATTTATTTAATATATTGTTCTGTTTAGTTTTTTAACTTTTTTAATTATGTGACTTTATTATAATTCAGATAAAATATTATTCTTAATTATTTGATAATTAATTATTTAATAAATTGGTAAATATTAATAATATTAAATATCATGTTATTATATTTATATTTAAAAATATTTTTAAAATGTTTTATTCACATAAAATTTATAATATAAAATATCTAAAATATATTTTATTTAATAAATAAAAATATTAAATTAAATTTTTTAATATTCAAAAATATTAAAAAAGAAATATAAATCAAAACTTTCTTCTTAACTAATCTCCAGTAAAGACCCTTCTAAGCCACCTAATTACAACGGCAACATAAATAGCCATAAGCCAAGTTTCTTGCAAAACATCTGCTTTGGAAATTAAGAAGTTAACACCAAGTTCTAACAAACGAAAAAAAATGAAGAGATGAAAGTTGATACCTACATATTCTTAGTCTTGTGGTTATCAAGAGAACAAAAAGAGATTCAACATATTATTACAAAATAAACAAAAGTATTTGAGTCTAAACTCACATGAGATTATGTTCATTTTTTTCACCACTGAAAAAAAAGAAGGTTGCAATTTCCCACCATAATCTCTCTCATCTATGTTCCTACAAAGCTGATAGGGTCAACAAGGGCATACTGATGGAAATTTCTACATGTTAAGAAGCATATGGGTTAAGAAAGAAAAGAAAAGGAGTCCAATTTGTGGAATAAAAAAAACTAGGAATCATATGTTTGGTGGCCTTCGATGCCACCTAGTGGCAAAAAGGTAAATTCATAAATCAATCAAGGGTAAAAAAAGTAAATGTATTAAAATTAAAATTGTAAATTTATAAATAAGTTAAGGATAAAAATGTAAGTGTGCATTAAAAGTATTATGAATTGATAGTTGTACTCTTAAACAAAGACAAAAGAGTAAAATAGGAATTTTAAATTTAAAAAATTTGTGGGACCTACATGGAACCCACCACTAGCTAGTAGCCACGGGTTTCGAATTCTTTATGGAAACGTTGCTTCTTCGTAGGTGATTCATTAAAATTCACCTTGACTAGTTGATTAGACCTCTTGTCAGGAACTTAGTACCATACTTGTATGCAAATTTGTGCTTGATTTAAACTATTTAGATAAAATGGTTTTTAAGTAATGAAAAATTTAACATTTCAACATAATTATGAGTGTGTTGAAGAACAAAGAAGAGAGTAGGGAGAGTAATGTTAACAGTAGTAACTAAATAGGTTTTTATTTTTAATTTTTATTACAAGTGCCAATTAAACATGTTTTCGTTTTTTAGTAAGAAAAATAATAACAAAATAATAATAATAACAAAAAAAACATAAGTGATATCAAACAGTCTCTAAAATTACCAAAAATATTCCTATATACTATAAGAGAATTTATTATATACTGGATATTTTGATAATTTTAACTTCTGATGAGCACTAAAACTGTCAATATCCCCTCATATTTTTGTCCATCCCAAATTTCAATCACATAGCCTCGCCTTCCATTGAAATTAAGCTCCATATAAGGTATATGTTGGAAAATTGGGATGCGATCGAATTACACACAGTGGAAGTAAAATAAAAATTCTATTCAATTTTCCAAAAATCAAGATCATAATATTCTATAACAAATTAAATCATAAACTTAATAAAGTATGAATCTAAATTCATATTTTATTTTGAACCATGATTTATGTCTTCATCTTCTAGTATTGTGATGGAAGAACCACTTCAGTTGCACACGTATTTGGCTTTTAAGGTATCCACAAACCAACTTTTAGAGAGACTCAACACTTAAGAGGAAAAACAAAAGAGAAGTGCTAGTCTCTTTTATGTTTTTTTTATATAGAAAAACATAATATCTTTCTTATATTAAAATTAAATATAACTACAATTAAAGTTACACTTTAATTATAATTATTATTTAATTTTAATAAAATAAAATATCATATATTTGACCATGAAGTTTCTAAAACTTCACAATTAAGTCCAATTTAATTAATTTTTCTATCCTCGGTTAATCTATATATGTGACCTATTAAGTTCCCAATATATTAAAAATGATTATAAATTATAATTATAATTATAATTAATAATTAATAATTAAATAAATTAAAACTCCTTTTAATTTATCTTTAATTATCTTCATAA